>JAPYZT010001116.1:0-46865 GCA_030522965.1 Tryphoninae sp. A BG-2022a
TTATTTTTTTTTTTAACGGCCTCGACGTGCCTCTCTCGTCCGAACGCCCGCGAGACGCTTGGTAGTTGTAAAACGTCCGCGGTTCGACTCGAACTCTCTCGCCCGGTGTGTCGGGGTGAAAGTTAGAATTTTGCTTTCTACGTGGCGGCGGACGTCTCGTCGAAAGACGACCGCGACTTTAAAGAAACGAAATTATCATCGAGGGGACACGATTTTGCACGCCATGTTTCCTTCTCGATTTTATTGAAGCAAAAAAAAAATTTTTTTTCAAAATAAAAAAAAAATTTCTAAATAAACAAAAAAAATTTTTCTTAACACGGAAAAAATGTCTCCTCGAATCGAAAAAATATTTTTCATCAAAATTATCGTGAAATTAATTGCAAATCACTGATTTGACCGTCGAATTTTAATTTTTATTGTCAGATTGTTATTATTATTATTATAATAATTTTTTTATTTTTTTGTCGTGAGAAACGAGTGATTTTTTTTTTTTTGGTGATGCGAGAATGAACGAAAAAACAAAACGATTATTTTGAATACAAAATTTCTTTGGTTTTTATTTAAAAAAAAATTGAAACGAAAAATTGTTCGTCGTTCCGTATGGAATTTAAGAAATAAATTTGATATCGTGAATTTTTTGAACGAAGAAAAATGTGGCTCGAGAGGAGAACGAAATTTTTGTTTTTGGAAATTTTGCTGTTGTCGATATTCGTTGGGCAAACGAAACAACAACAACAACAACAACAACAACACCAACAAAGAGGTAAATTGTTTTTTTATCACGCTCACTCGTGCTTTTGTAACCGACGAGACACTCCTTTTGCAGGAATCTCGCGGTTGTATAATGGAAAAACAGGTTTCGAACGAGAATATTTACTTTGAAAAATTCGTTGGAAGAAATTTTTGCTTTCTTAAAAAAAAAATAAGGTTTTGAAAAAAAGGCGGGAGTTTTGGAAAATTTGAAATTTTGAAATTTTTAATTGTTTTTTTTTGTAGTTTAGTTTGTTTAATGCGTTCGTTTATTTATTGGCAGTAAGACATCGAGGATAATTAAGTTTGTGAATAAATAAGAAAAAAAAGGTTTTGAAAAAATCGCGGGAGTTTTAGAAAATTTGAAAATTGGAATTTTTAAATTGTATTTTTGTACTTTATTTTGTTTAATGCATTTGTTTATTTATCATCGGTAAAACACCGAGGATCATTAATTATCGATAATTAAGCTTGTGAATAAATGAGAAAAAAAAGGTTTTGAAAAAATGGCGGGAGTTGTTGGGAAATTTGAAATTTGGAAATTTTTAATTGTATTATTGTAGTTTACTTTCTTTAACGCGTTCGTTTATTTATCGTCTCTAAGATAACGAGGATAATTAATTATGGATGATTAAGTTTGTGAATTAGTAAAAAAAAGGATTAAAAAAAATGGCGGGAGTTTTGGAAAATTTGAAATTTGGAAATTTTTAATTGTATTTTTAAAGTTTATTTCGTTTGATTCGTTCGTTTATTTATCGTCTCTAAGACATCGAAGGCCAATTAATTATCACGTATAATTAGAAAATAATAAATATTTCGACGAATCGCAGGAAAATAAAAATCGATCGCAATAATAAAGGAGCGTTGTTTGGACGGAAATATGGGTCTCCCAAGTGTAATTGGTAAAGGGGAAGTCGATCGAACGTAGAGCACGAGAAAGGCAAATAAAGCGAAGGAAAATGCGATTTAGCAATCGCGAGCAGCGAGTCGCCATTCTTTTTTCAATTTTATTTTATTTTTCAATTGGAAATCCTGTGAACCGTAACGAGAAACTGGAAATTCATTTTTATTACTTTTTCGAATATACGACGAAGGGAAACTCGTTCGAAGACAACATTTCTATTTGTTTACGTTTCATTCGATTAAACGAATTAAAACAAAAATATATCTCTCACATTTGAATTCAACCGCGTAAATTAATTTTATTGTTCTAAATTGCAATCGGAGAACAAACAAAAAAATAATCTCTCGTATGGAAGAAATATTTATACGGAAATAAAAGAAGCAGAAAATACTAGTCAGAATTCCATTCGTTAAATCGACGGAAGCAAAAATTTCTCACCGTTTCTCATTTTATTCCGATAGACGTGAAAGTCGTAACGACTCCATGCCGCAAAAAGCAACGAGTACAATTAAATAATAATAAAAATAAACATTCATTATGCAGGATTATGGATCGTTATATTCGTTGAAAAAATAAAAAATAAAAACAATACAGTTGCAAATTACAGTTATAAAAATAATCGAATAACGAATCTAATTTCGTAATGTGTGTTTTTTTAAGATTGCAACAAATGAAAATAAATGCAAAAAAGCATGGTTTTTTTTTTAAAGAGCATGCGGTAACGCAAGGTAACAAGAGTAATTCTTGCAGACGTAGTTGGACGAGCTCCTATGAACTGGGTTAGACGGAAACGCGAAGGTCGATCGCAAAGAGAATGGCTCGGTTCTTGGTTGCTCTCCCGAGAGCCGAGCGAGCTTGGAGAACTTCCATATGCCGATTTACAGCTTCGTTAGCTATAAGTGTGAAAACCCACTTGCAGTGTCTCTCAACCTGATTTTATAACGAAAAGAATGCATCGAGTGCAGTGAGACTCGAAAAAATAATTATTTCATTTCTTATTTTTTATTTAATTTTTGTTTCCTCTTTTGTAATAGTATTTAATTATTTATTTCAATGTTTTTCTCGCTTTAGAATATTCACATTAGCATTGCAGGGTTGAGATTATTTTTTTTCCCGATAAAAATAACTTGCCGCGCAGCGATTCGATGCCCTGGCTAGCGCACGACCCGGGCAGTCACGCGTTCCGAGTCGTGTGTAGTGCGAATGCGCGGGTCCTTGCGCCTGCGCGGCGGCTCTGCGCGCGCGCATTCAAATGTGTGCTGGAACCAGGGGAGAATATTCAAACTGTTGTTACTTCGAAACGGCTCGACCGATTTGGTTCAAATTTGACACACGAGTAGATCTTGTCAATTTGCTTAATGACACGGAGGTTTCATTGTGTAAGAGGGAATAGTTTCGATTTTTCGTTGTTTTTAAATTTATTTGTAAGCTTCTAGCTTCGGAGTTATTATTATGGAAGAAAATGTAGTATGAAAGAAATTCTGCTTTTATTTGTTATTGAAAAGATATTTAGTATAACGACTAACGTTAAATAATATGTTATGTAATATTCGGTTTGTTCTATCGCTAAATCGATGAAATCTTAAGAAATTATGTTCAAACTTTATAAAGTATTTCAAAATTATCGCCAGGGGCTGGCCAGTATTGCATACGGTTAGAGTAAAAAAAGAACAGTCTTTCTAAATTAATGAAAATTGTAGAAAATTAAAAACTGTGATATCTCCGAATTATTTAATGCGAAGTGGATCAAAAATTTCTGTGAGACAGAGTTTTATGAGTGAGGTGTTTAATTTGCATAATTATTAATTTATTTATTTATTAAGCCTTTTGCGATTTATTTAGGACATAAAAGTAATTACGACAGTTGATATTTTCTTTATGCATTCGCTCAGGTGCCATATACAGTTAGATTGCACTTCCTGTTTCTCGTGTCGTTCGTGTCAAAACTGCAAATGAGAACCCAAAAAAACAAACAAAGAGCACACCGTTCGAAAACACGAAACGAGTACATTTATAGAAATTAATTTTTCTGCTCTCGCAAATAATTATTTAATAAGTTCAATTAATCAAGAAAAAGAATGCGAATCGATTTTATTTTTGTATTAAACTGTATGAGAATTTATCTTGCGTCGTCTTCGCGCTATCATTTTGAATAACGTATACAATTTTCATTAGCTTTCGTGCAATCATAAGCAAACAAATTGAGTTTAAACTTTCGAGGTGACAGAGTTGGTTCTACTCGTAACGCCTATGCGTTTTTCAATGAAAAACGAATTATTTCATACTGATTTGAATAAAATAATAGCGTCACCTTATTTGTGCTATTAATATATGCCTCGTTGCAAAGTTTCATTCAATTCCGTAGGACGTACTACTAGAAAAATGTATATGAACTTTCGAGGTGGACACACCGGTGATATATCTTTGCTTTAACCTCTCTCTTCGTTTCGTTAGACCTCTATTTACGATCTCGTCAAATTCCTATTACTTTCTCACGTCCCATTCATATTATCGGTAAATAAACTGAATAACGATGAAGTAGTCGTCCTTGCCACTCCCATATTACGGTTTCGAATCTTCCTGACAGCCTCTCGCTCGCGATCACATTATTTCCCGTTCCCCATACATATTCACATACCTTTCTCGCCCTCTTACATTGTCGCTTCTGTACTGAAAATTTAACTCCGTTCTTCGCCGCTCATGCGACACCAACTTTGTCGCCTCAATCGCGCCCTCTTACGTCGTCGTTCTGTACTAAAAATTTAACTCCGTTCTTCGCCGTTCATGCGACATCAATATTTGAAAACGAATCATTTTAATTGAAAAAAAAACAAATACAATACAAATTAATTTTTTTTAATCATTCTATTACTTCAATTACGTTGTTTAACTATTATTAACTAATTACTCATTAATGACGCTATAACAATTTTTATTATTCAGCTAATTAATCGCGTTCCGTCAGCCCACGCAATATTTATATATCTCTATAAAAAAACGTGGAGCACACGACGTGGAAACCTTCGGCAAGCATGAAAAATTGAATCGTCGAGGCAAGATTGCGTGTGGAAGAATGCACGTTCTAAAATATCTAAACCATTCTCGAACGAGCGGAGCGTTGAAATTCCTTTTATCGTAAACGCTTTTATTATTACGTATAATAATTGTTCGAAATTACTCATCGACCTGTACGTAAAATTTTAGAGCAAAAATAATCGTCATTTTATTTTTCCATTCTTTTATTTTTTCATGCCTTATTTTATATTTTTTTTTATTCTCAAACTATTTTATATTCATTTTTTCTCATACGTTGTTTATTTTTGAAATAAATTGTTGTATACTAAAAAAAAATACAAATTATAGGTTTCAATTCTTTTCTTCATCATTTCGTAATTCGTACGAATTATTCGTTTTGTGGAACGAGGATTTCCCAATTTTTACAACGTTTTCTTTTTTTCTTTACAAAATTAACATTTTTGGTGTTTCGTTTTATAATTTATTCATTCGTTTGAAAATAACTTTTTTTTTAAAATATCTTCTTCAAACAACTTTTCTTTTTCGTTACCAAGATTTGCCCTAGTTAAAGTTGAAATGATATCATCCGGAAGACAAAAAGAAATTACAGTTTATTTTTTTAGTGCTTCATTATTATAGTTTATAATTAACTTTATAATTACAAATATATTCTGTAATTTATAATTATATTGTATAATTTATAGTTAGTAGTAGTCCTTTATTTTCAATGTTTACCCTCACGGGTTTTTACATTTGCTCCTCCCTTATATCTGTATAATTTATAATTATATTCTATAATTTATAATTATATTCTATAATCTACAATTATATTCTATAATTTATAATTATATTCTACAATTTACAATTATATTCTATAATTATAAATTATATTCTATAATTTATTATTATATTCTATAATTTATAATTATATTCTATAATTTACAATTATATTCTATAATTTATAGTTATAGTCTATAATTTATAATTATATTCTATAATTTACAATTATATTCTATAATTTATAGTTATAGTCTATAATTTATAATTATATTCTATAATTCATAATTATGTTCTATAATTTACAATTATAGAATATAATTTATAATAATATTCTATAATTTATAATTATATTCTATAATTTATAATTATATTCTATAATTTACAATTATATTCTATAATTTATAGTTATAGTCTATAATTTATAATTATATTCTATAATTTATAATTATATTCTATAATTTACAATTATATTCTATAATTTATAATTATAATATTATCACACGGAAACAATGTTTGCGTACCATTTACTGTGAAATCACAGTAACCAAGTGAGACAAAATGTGCAATTCTTCAGGCTTTTAGCAAATAAATTATACATTTTAATGAAAACGATTAAAAATTTACTGTTTCGTGATAGAAATTAAAAATATATTCAAGAATTTTTACTCAAATTAACAGTAAATTTTCATGAAACGTAAACATTACTACAATAACTTGAAAAAAGGACTGATACAAACGAAAGTGTACGTTGCACATTAAGAAATTTGCGCCTTTGTCTTGAAAATTGAAAAAACGAAGTCGAAATTTTCCATTCACCAAAATTTTTACATTCTTCACAGTAAAATCACTTAAGGCCAGGTCGCCTAGCCCTAATCCGCGAGCTCTGTATAACGCGCATAAAAATTATGCAACCTGTTAAAATTTTGACATGCCTAAAAGTAAAATATTTGAAACTTGTGTCAATTTTTATCTGTTTGTAAATTTATAACCGAGTTCAATTTTTTAATATAATTTTTACCAAGATTTCACCGTAAAAATTAATAAAAAAAATTCTCTCCATCCACACTTATCAATAATAATTTCCATAAACGATTATTTTCACCAAAGTTAAAAATTAATTGCATTAATTAATAAAACGTTTCTCATTAAGAAATCAAGTCAAAATGGGACAATAGACTGTTGCCGACGAATTCGGTTTACGAGCAGCTCGTGGAATTCTCACCAAGCTCGGGAAAAGTGCCATCGTCCTCGAACGAGAACGTAAATAATGAGGAAATTTACGACGAGGATTACGAATTGGACGAAAAGAGTGCTGAGAGAGAAAAAGTCAGCCTTGAAAATTCGTCGATAAGTCACGAGACCGAGGACGATTATTTTTATGACGATTATGGTAACGCAACGAGTCCAGAAAATCATGCTGTGGGTGAGTAAATGAGAAATCATTTTTTTCTTCTTTTTTTTGTTAATCAAACCGGGTCCTCTCGAGAATGATCGATTAATTCTTCATCTTGCGTAATTCCGACGATCGAGTTCTCAAGTTCGGTGGGGAAGACGAGTCATCGAAATCCCTCTTGATGACTCGGTCTGGAAATTATTTTAACGACTTTGAATTTTTTTTATGGTTTTTTTTACACTTTCCTTGAACTCTCACCGGATACGTTTTTGCCTACTTTTTTTTTAGTCATTTCTTTTCGTCATGTCCGGGCTCTTTTGCATGGTAATTATCGAGTTGATATTCTGGGGGGGGGGGGGGCAACTTTTATAAATTATTGTCGAGTTTGTAAATTTGTAATATTGGGTAATATTGCAAATAAATTAGTATGACAAATAAATAAACAATAAATAAAAATAAATAAACAATAAATAAAGATAAATAAAAATAAATAAACAATAAATAAACAATAAATAAGCAATAAATAAAAATAAATAAATAATAAATAAAAATAAATTGTTGTTTTATTTTTATTTATTTATTTTAAATTGAAAAACGTCGTGTTACGAATAAGCGATAATTTATCAATTTTCTTGACTCGCGTCAAATTTTGTGAAAATTCTAATTTTGTTGAAATAAAATTCAACCCTCGCGAGTTGTAAAATTTCGAAATTGCAAAATAAATGTATCCAGGATATTTAAAGAAAAAAAATTTACATTGTTTCCCTCTTTAAATTAAATAATCATCCAATTATAAATTACATTTATAAATTCGACTTTAAATCGATAATTTTAAATTTTAATGGTGAACCTTTTTGCAAGAATAAAAAAAGAAATTAATATTCTTGCGAATTTCGCAAAATTTGTTGAAAAAATAATTTTTTAATAAAAAATAATTTTCGAACAAACTTTGCGAAATTTACAAGAATATTAATTAGAATATTAATGAGAATATAAATTAATATTCTTGCAAATTTCGCAAAATTTGTAAAAAAATAATTTTCGAACGAACTTTGCGAAATTTATAAGAATATTAATTAATAATATATTAATTAGAATGTAAATTAATATTCTTGCGAATTTCGCAAAATTTGTTGAAAAAATAATTTTTTAATAAAAAAATAAATTTCGAACAAACTTTGCGAAATTTACAAGAATATTAATTAATAATATATTAATTAGAATATTAATGAGAATATAAATTAATATTCTTGCAAATTTCGCAAAATTTGTTGAAAAAATAATTTTTTAATAAAAAAATAATTTTCGAACAAATTTTGCGAAATTCACAAGAATATTAATTTCTTTTTTTATTTATATTTCAAACTTATTTTAATTTATCAAAAATTTCGCGAAAAAATATTTTTTAATATATTTCTGAATTTTTTATCCTATCTCAATTTTTATCGTTATTAAAAAAAAAAAAAAAAATTATTTCTCATGAAAAAAAATTTCAGAACATAGCCCGGTGGATTATTTCGACTCTGCCGAGGAGCAGGAGGGTGAGGAGGAGGAAGAGGAGTACGAGAGTTCGGAAACGCGACAAAAATTATTGAAAACGTCGATGGAAGAAAATTCAAACGAAACTTGGACGAACGCGGGAAATTCGAATGAAAAAAGAATTGCAATTAGCGAGAAATTAATAGCGAGTAACGAGGATGAAAAAATGGATGAAAAATCGTCGATTAATTTGGACGAAGAAATTGTAATTGGCGGTTCCGTGGTTTCAGTCGTAACGACGAAAAGTGTCGTTAACGGAACGATTTCCGTCCCGGTGAGTCCTCTACCAATGACAACCGAGCAAATTTTATCACCAATAATACCAAGCTCGACGGCGAATCCGATTGGTCGATCGTCGTCGGAAATTGACGAAGATCCGACGGAAACGACCGAAGACTCGCGAATCGTCGCTTCGGTGCAAACCAGCCGTAGTATTTCCGGTGCGCGTTTCCTTCCGTTCCTCGTGCTCGAAAATTCGGACAACTCGAATTCGGAAAATTCGTCCGAAAAGAATGTGAAAAAAGAATTGTTGGAAAAAATGAATAATAATTATGATACGAAATCAACGACGATAACAACGACGACGAGGAAAGCACAAATCTCGTCGGAATCGACCGAGAGCATTATCGATAAGCTCGATCAATTTCAATCCGATTTATCCAGCGGTTTGCTCGCCAATGGTTTTCACACTTCCGGTAATAATTTGCAGCTGGACGTTCTTGGCGAGCGGAGAACAAATCGAAAAAGTTACACGACAACCTCGAGAACACCGGTGATAAGTAAATTCGTACCTAAACGTTATCAGGACAGACAAATTTCAACTACGGAAAAGACATTTGAATTTTCCCGGGTCGATGAGCCAACCGGAAGTACGGAAAAGATGAAATTCCGATGGCCCTCGTCGTCGAGAAATACACGAACGAGTACTACCGAGTCCAGTTCGACGATAAGAAACTTGAACAAGAATAATAATCGAGAAATTGGTTCAATTTCCAGAGCCCCCGTGGGTACTTCCGGTTCGCCGATTCAAGACATAAGCGCCTTTTTACCGGCCGGTTACAAGTTAAAGAAAGAAGATACTGAAGTTACCGAAAGATCGCTTCTTAGTGATATTCTTAAAAAATCCAAGATCGACATTTCTGGTCTGTTGCCCGCGAATTACAAACCGTCGGATGCCCAACCGGAAATTAAAGATGAAACTAAAACGAATTTGGATAATTTGTTCGAAAAATCTGAGATTCCTCTTTCGTCGTTGTTACCGGCTGATTATGCCAAGAATGAAAACAAAATGGCGGCTGAGGCGGGAATTTCGAGCACGACGATAAAGCCCAAGAAGAGTTTGGACCATTTGTTCGAGAAGGTGAGCGTCGATGTTTCGGGATTTTTACCGCCGGGATACAACCGGTTTAAGAACCTCGACGCTCTCAAGGAGGAAGGAACAACGACGGGAACGACGAGAGAAATGTCGACTCAAGCGACGACCTTGGTAACGACCCCACGTTCAACCGGGGGGCCAATTAAACTCGTTTTTCCGAGTCGACCAGGAGGACGAAAAGCTTTCGCGAAAGCAACGACCCCCGCTCATAGTGCGAGGCAAGAAGGATCCAGACCGGTCACCCCGAGAATCCAAAAAGGATGGCCGATAAGGTGGGTTTATGAAATTATGAAGAAAAATAGAGAAATTTTTTTTTCACTAGATAAAGATAAAAATAAGATGATTATTTTATCTGTTTATCTCGAAAATCTGAATATCTCATCGTCTCATTATCCGAATATGTTACTTTTCTTTTTTAATATACCGGAATACTTATTATCTACTCGTTTCAATATCAAATCATCTCAACAATCTTACCTTATCTGCACATTATCTTGACTTCGCGATATCTGATTATCTCAAGATGAAGTTATCTTTTAACAAAAGGATGGCCCATAAGGTGGGTTTATGAAATTATGAAGAAAAATAGGGAAATTTTTTTTTTTACTAGAAAAAGATAAAGATAAGATGATTATTTTATCTATTTATCTCGAAAATCTGAATATCTCATCGTCTCATTACCCGAATATGTGATTTTTCTTTTTTAATATGCCGGAATACTTATTATCTCCTCGTTTGAATATCAAATCACCTCAACAATCTTATCTTATCTACACATCATCTTGACTTCGCGGTATCCGATTATCTCAAGGTGAAGTTATCTTTTACCATTATCTATAGCACTATCTTATTCTCATCTTAACATCTTATCTTATTTTCATCTTGAATTTTTAGAGTTACGACGGAATTTACGGGCTGGCCGACACCATCTACGACGCCGATATCGATAGAAAAACTTCTGGAAGCGGCAAGAACGGCGACAGTAGCGCCAATGAATGTGTCGATGATTCCAACGACCCAATCATCGTCGACTACATCGACGTCGACGACCACGACAACGACTCCGCGGCCAACGACACCGGGCATTTGCGAGGAAGAGTGCGAAGTCGCTGGTACGATCAGAATCGTTGGCAACGCCACCTGGGTGCCCGAATTACTCGACAGAAATACTCAAGAGTGGCAATTACTCGCTGAAGAAATTGAAAAAGAGGTACGTAATCGACGTAACGATTTTAATAGCAACTTCACGCGGTTGGCAATCGATAATGAGTTACCAACTGGACAAAAATGTTCGAATTACGAAAATAGCGGGAAACAAGTGAATTTTTGAAAATCGCAATTTAATTCTAGTACAATTCTGATGAAAATAAAAATTAAAATTAATTGTATGACACTAATTCTTCGATTAATCGTACTTTCACGAGGATCAACGAAGTACCAATTGTTTTATTGTTTAATTTTAATCATTATTAATATTGATTTTTTTAAATTTGTGTTTCTATTTTTCCCTCAGATGAATTTGGTTTTTGCTAAATCCTCGACGCTGGGAAAATGGTACAAGCGAGTGAGAATCGACGCGTTCAGTCCCGGCAGTATACTTGTCGACTATTTCATCGAACTTACCGATCTCTCCCAGCGGATAAATACGCAAGAGCTCAAAGTCATTTTTCACGATTCGCTGAGAAGTTATAATAGCGACAAGTGGAACGAGACGCGAGCGCAAGAACCAATTAAATTCGGTGCTTTCATTCTTGACCCAAAATCGACGGATTTCGTTGGTAATTAAGAAGGGGGGTTTACTAATGTTGACAGTTGCCAATTAAGAGAGTTTTCAATCACCATGCGTCGATTGACAGTCACCAATTGACGACTGCCATTCAACAATTTTCATTGAAACATTGCGTATTAACAGTTGCCAATTAACATCCAACTGTTGCTATTAAGTGACAGTTGTAAATTAATATATGACAACTGTCAAACGAAAGTTGTCGCTTAATATCTAGCAATTAACATTTTACGGTTGGTAATTACCCGTTGACGACTGTTGTTCAAGAATCTTCGTTCAAACATGTCAATTGATAGTTTCAGATTGACACTTGACAGTTGTCAATTGGATAAAAATCGACTTTTGGTGACTCTGGCATTTGACAGCTACCAAGTTACAATTGTCAATTGACAGATGACAATTGTCAATTGACACATGACAGCTGTCAATAGATAATCATGCATTTGACTTCGGCAGCTGCCAAATGATGATTTCAAAGTGATTTTGACAGCTGTCAATTGACAGCTTGACAATAACTTTGACTCGTTGCCAATTGACATTGTCATTGACATGTGATAGTTTTATTTACTTGAAATCATTTATAACGGCTTTTCTTTTTATTCCAGTCATTCCTAAAGCAAATTATCCCCAGCAAATCGAGGCCGATAATAGGCTCATTCCCCAATGGGCGATAGCCGTTATAGTCATTGGAGTTGGTGGATTGCTTTTCACCATTGTTTTTGGCGTTTCTGTTGTGAGTTTAATTATTGTTCTTTTTTTCATAAAGAAAAACGAAAACCTTATTACAGCTACAGAGGAATAATTTGATATAATCCAAATTTCAATACATTTATATATTTTTCTAGCTCATTAACCGACAAAATGCAGCGAAATCGAAGCCAAGTCCGGTCGTTTATACCGAGGAAGTAGCAAAAACCATTATCCAAACGAGCCATGGAGCTCCATCGCACAGATCTTCGCATGATTATCCCAAATCCGAGATTTCAACTATATGGAACGACACGGATGTCTGGAGAGACAAGTCCTTTGAGTCAAACTCCAACGAGGTTTGCCTTAAATATCGTTTTTAATAATAACTCATTTTTAAATAAATGTCTTATATTTGATTTTTCAATTGCAATTATTCTTTGTGAAAATTAAATTGTTTCCATTGTTTCAAAAATTATTATTATCGTATTATAATATTTGTTTTGAATTTCTCAAATTACTTTCAGATCTTATTTCCATATAGCATTTTTTACTTTCTTTTGTTTTCCTCCATTTTCTATTTCCTTATTAGTTGCATTTTGTAGATCCTGTCGCATATCATTGACCAAAAACTATAATTTTTTTATTTTGTCAGGTTCTCATCGATGGTACACTCGGCCGCGAAAGAAAGGCTGAAAGACGTTCAAATGATGACAGGAAATATAACATGTATGACAGCTGGCGTTCGGAATGGAACGGTTATTATTATAATCCGTCACACAGCAGTAAATTCGTTGGCTACGAGAGCACGACAAATTTGTCGCATCATCCGCCCGATTACGACACGAATTTTTGAATTATTGGCTAATGATAATAAAAAAAACTTTTTGTTTAGAACGACATTTTTCTTATAACTTATTAATTAGCTCCAGAGATCGTCCCTTCTCATTCCCTTGAGTCTGGATAGAGACTCTTCTCATATACCGAACAGTGTTTGTAGCCATTTTAGGAGGTTACGTTGCTTCCTCTATTGATTTCGCAATTCCTTCAGAATTGTCTTATAATATATAAACATTATAAGGCCTACAACAATTTTTTGCCTGAAAAGCATTTCGACAAAATGCATCCACACGTGAAGCGTGCCAGTCAAGAGACTAACCAATTACGCCAAATTACCCACAATAATTGAAGAGTCACTGAGAAAAGTTGTTAATTATAAAAGCAGTTACCGTGGAGAAAATTTGTTTTATAAGTGTTGAAGTACGTATAAGAAATGTTTAAATTGATCTATGCGAGGCTCCAAAAATAACGACAGTTTCTTGAAACATAAAAACAATTTTTTCATCCGGTAATTCCATTGTGTAAGAACAATATGGATTACAGTTAGTGTTATAGAGTGATTTCGTACAATCGAGAGAAAGCAGTTGAAAACACTCGTAAATCATGGAACACACTCTACAAAGAATATAATTGTACTAGATTTTACGCATTCTCTTTTTTTAGTATATATGAATAAAAAACTATTTCGTAGTATTTACATTTGAATGGCGGCCGTTGTGGAAGATTTGCTTACACATTTTTGGTAAAAAAAAACTCTTTTTAGGAAAGTCATTTTGGCCACGAGAAGAGTTTTATGAATGACGCTATGTTCTCGTTGGAGGTTTCCACCGATGTATAACGTTTTACGATGCTCACGACTTTTTGGTACAGAAAAGATTGCCTGGAAAGCAATATAATTAGTGAAGAGTTTGAATCAATAGTTTTTATTCAGATTGCATGTAACGAACCGATTCTCTGGTTTGCAAATCGAGAGATGATCCTGAGGAATTTCGAAAAACTCGCCTACTCCGGGATCTTGAAACAAAAACAAAGAAGAACGTGGAAATCTTTTTACTCGCTTATTCATATTTGTTTTGTAACCCACCTGCGGAATTTGCTGTGACGAATTGAAAGGGAAATTTGAGTGCTGTCACGAGAGTTGGTTTCGTCTCGCTGAAGCTAACAATGTCGATAATGTTGCTTTTCAGCATCTCAAGAAAATCTTCGTGAAGTTTCAAGAGCGTCGGCGATTCTAGAAAGCAAAAGAAAAATTATTTTTAAATTTACGAGTATTCGTAACGTAATGTTATTACCCTGTCTGAGTTCCTGAACTTCGACTGATGGCCAAACAACCATCTGCGTAGTTTGTTTCATGGCTGCAACATGGGAACCGCGATGAGGAGAGCTGTAAAAAATTATCGCTCTTGTGTTTTCGCAGAGACCACTCTTGTCGCCTGTTTTCCATTCTAGGGTGAAAAACAAATAATTGTAAAAAACAACATACGAGGTACCGCTGTATTCAATTCATATAAGAATACAGGCAAAATGCCAAAAATCTCTGCACTGAATTAAGTAACGCTTGAATATTTATCTTTCCATTGTTGATCAATTTTCTCTTCCTTACGTAAATTTGCATACCTTCAACTAGCATTTTTTTAACCAGCAGACCGCCCATAGAGTGGCAAACCCAAACAATGGGACGACTTCCAACTTCGCAAATTGTTAATTTCTTCTTGAATTCCGCGCTCCTTTCGCTTAGAGTGCCTCTGCAAGTAATCATTTTCTTTTTCCTAAAATCCACCAACTTTTTACGGATGTTATTTTACCTCATAGGCTCCAGAGGACAGAACGGATTCCACAATGACAAATAACTGTCGTAATTCATGCCGAGAATTCGCAACGAGGATACGTCTTTGGGCAACCAATCGCGCGGCCAGCACTGAGTTCTGTGCGTTTTATCATATTGGGCTTGTTCCACGCATTTTGCGTCCCTGAACGATTGACGAGTGACAATAATTGTTCGAGTACGTATTAAAACATTGAATTTTTAACATTATTTATACACCATATTGACTAAAATAAATAAATTATACTTGATTAATTGAGTATTTATAAAATATTTTTTCTACAAAAAGAACATTACCCACGGCAGGTGAAAGGTCCGGTGGCTCGAGAATTCATATTCTCTGGAAAATCGTTAAGTACTATCTCGGAATCGTGACCAACGCGTTTCCACTCAAGCATCTTGAGGTCTCGAGCAAGATCCTTCAGAAACTCTTGAGGATGATCACCTATTACCGCGCTGAGAGTATCGGCAGAGAAATAAGCAGCGGGTGTTTCTGAAATTTAAGTGTTTAGTTGTTACTAAAAAAGGTTTAAACATGTGAGCAGTTAACAGATTGCAGAATTCATCAATTAAACAATTAATCACTGATTGACAGTTGAGTCATTAATCAGTAATAATCTATCGTTTATTAAATAATTATCATCGCTTTCTGTTTACCTACAAGCTGGGACGCTGCTGGATTAATGTCTCTCTGTCTCCAGGTTACGAAAACACCGCCAAGAAGACCATGAATAAAAATAACATCGAGTTTCGGGTTCCCAGAAACTCGATGCTGCGGATGTAGAAGATAAATTCTTCTCGGATATTTGACGGTCGGATTATCATCAACATCGAGATTAGCCAGTGCTCGAGCTGCCGGGGCGGAGAGTCTGATGTCTGAATTCTGAGACCATGAGGACAAAATTCCAATCCAGCCTGCTCGAAAATCAAATTCAATCGAGTCCATTTATTTTTTGTCACCCTTTTTATTTCTCTTTCATACCCGATTTGAATATATCCTCGAGATATTCACGGTGAAGAGACAAATTCGAGATTATTTTTGCTAAAAATATGCAAACTTCGATATCGTTTGCTAACATTTTTTGAATCTCGACAAGAACAGCAAGTCCACCCGCATCCACGATATCTGAATGAGAAATAAAAAGATTATGTACATAGAAAATTAGTAATTTGTCCATCATTATCCTCACTGGCAATAGCACATGGAATGACAATGAAAGAACAATATCAATCGTAAAAATATTGACGCCTTTATGTTTTCAAATTTATTTTTTCCTTGCCTTTTCCATATTGATCGATCGACGAATGATGATGAATTGTCTGTATGCAATTTTTCAAGAATTCACGATCCCAAGTGATCACCGGTGTAACAGCAAGGCCCACACTGACGAGATCGTGATCAAAAATTATTCCTTCCTGTGAAAATTATGATCCTGAGTAAATCGCTTGCAAAAAAAGACTCTCCATACTCACCCGATGAGAGTCGCGAAAATTTTTGTTCAAAAATTGCACCAAGCAGGGGTGACGGCTCTCACACATCGTATCCAATTTCACCATTAGATGATGGAGATGGTCAATCAGTTCCTTAAAATTGAAAAAATGGATATAAAAATACATATTGCTGTATTTTTTTAAATGTATTATGTTAATTACCAATTACTAATTTTTAAATATCATTCAAGCCATTTGACAAGAGATTCGTACGTAAAGTTTAGGCTGCACACGATAGTAAGGTGGTTTCATGAAAAATCTCAGATCGACTTGAGCCGTCCTTGCCAGTGCCACTGCGGTTCGAGCATCGAGCATCTGTGCCATTTGACAATAATGCCAATCTGTATTGAAATATTATGATAATATCTAATGCAAATTTTGTTTCGAGCTCTCATCATTATTCCATTTTACCTTTCAAATATTTCAGAGAGCTCAAGGTATCAATAGCTTTTCTTCTTTCATCTCGACTACCCGTCTTAGCCATAGCAAGAAGTTTATAAGCTAAGGTGCGATTCAGCGATTTCCACCATTTCGTAATAACATATTTCAGACCCTTTGGTTTCTCCACGACCGATGTTTGGAGATCGCTCTCGTCATTCAGCATGAAAATATCTGAAAGAAATTTGTTTTCAGTTTTTGTTCTGAGGTAAACAACTAAAAAATATTGAATTCATAATTGAAAAAGAATTCAACAATGTACAAATCGAGATCCGCACATTTCAATCGGATTATCATTGACGTAAGAATCGCAAAGAACTAAAGAATAAGTTTTATGTTATTTCTGTTAATCGACTGTAGTTCAATAAAAGAATAGTCCTCGAGATGAAAAGACCTTTGTAACGAGGATCATCGATGTAGATGTATTGAGCATGAGCCCGTTCAAGATTGAGAACATTAGTTGCAACAGCATTGGAAAGTATCTGCGACGTGTGCCTAACTTGATAGAAAAGCCAGCATCCCCTAAAAATAAAAATCATTCTCATTGCCCTCACCATTTTTTTTACAATGCTCATAAAACTACATTTTCGTATTCTCATTAGAAACTTGTCAGAGACAAAATTTGCGAAAATATGAAAGTAAGGTTATGTCTTGCGGCGTACCCGACGACGACAGTGCAGGTACCAATGGATTTGAGGTGGTACACATATCTTCGATAAAAAGGTATGCCCATCCTCACGTCTTTCTCTCTTTCGACTTTCTAGAAAATGTGAATAACAATTAATTTTGATAATAAAATGTCTTGTTATTTACATGAATCATCTTCGAACCATATATTGGTGAAGATTGGCGCAATAGTCGCATTTGTTCAAAGTCAACATCTGCGCAGTAGCGGGAGTTTTGAAAATGCCTACTTAACGAATTTTCTCCCGCTCGGTTGCGCTCGGTCGTATCGTATCGAAGAACTTACAACTACGTATTGGAAGTGACCTGTGAGTGTCATACTTCCTATTAAGGAAGCTTTGCGCATGCTTCTTCGAATCGTGAATAACGTTATCCGTCGGCTAATTACTTACGGAAAATGAAAAAATTCTGTTCTGAGAAATATCTTTCGAATGAAATTATCCAGATGTTATTCGGAGATGAAGAAACTGGTCGATAATACGTCAAAAGGCAATTAGCAATAAAAACATCGTTCTTAGTTCACCATAACGCGTGGCAGTTGGCCTAGAGGGCAGTCAAAACAATGTTGGTATGTCTTTTTGCGATCGATCACTGCCCGTCGATAAGGTAGAGATTATGATGTTCAAGGACGTGGCGCTAGTAATAGCAAATCGCTTCAATAATCATCACTGATCAATTAATCAAATTTGCTTAAAATTCCTTGGCATTCCGATAGTCAGGATTGAAAGACTGAGGGTGTAGCCCCACCGGTCGTATGGATGGGTGAGACGAACGTTCGTGTCCTCGCTCGTGCTTGCTTCGATCGTCATTTTTACCGACATAATCCGGTGCAAACTGGATCGCGTCGGTTCTCGTTCGTTGGACTCTCTCTCGGTACCGCAAGCCGTGAGTGCGCACGCGGACCGGGTAGCACTAGTTTATACCTCGTTCATACGCTTCGATGTTTTTTTAACACACTCTTGCGACAAGGAAAGAAAGAAATAAAGGTCGAAACAGAGTAGCCTAAGAGACAAAGAAGAGCGAGAGAGAGAGAGGGAGAGGGGGGAGTGTGAAATAATAAGATACAAGTCGAATGAATTCTCGACACGAAGTAGAACGTAAAGCTGCGCGTAGGCTAGTAATTCAACTCCATGTTCCTCCATCCCCTTGTCACTGTTCCTTTTCAGTGATAAAAAGTGTTCTTCCGAAAGGGCGCACGAGGCGCGAGAAGAATTATAATGATCGTTATCATTCCGAAGAGCGTATAATAATAACACCAATTCTATGCTGATAATAATGATATAAGCTAATAACAGAAGACAGAAAATATATTTCATAACTATAGCGGTAAGACCAATAAAAGGTAAAGCATTTAGAAAGGTTATTATTCGTGTTATATCTATATATATATGTATATATATGCCGTAGGCATGCGACAGAAATCCTATGGTCCCTGTTCACATTAAAAACAGAAGGCGAAGAAGGTAGCCTATAGAACGTTGCAGCCGGAACATCCAACCAATTAGAAACTTTGTAACTGATCTCTCATTGGTGGGGACGAACTGACAGAAACGGTTGTGTGAAGTGTAATCGCCCTTCCCCGACCCCTAAAACTTCACTCCGCCCTTCTCGAGGACATGTACCGTCAAGCGGTTTACAGTTTCTCTGGGCAAGGAGGAGGGGTGTAGGGTTACAACGCAAGGGAGGATTAAACGCGTTGTCTCACTCCTACCTTGGTGTTGGGGCGAACTTGTGGAATTTTACAAACCACACCAGCACTACTGAACGCCCCCCTCCTTCCCCTTCCCCAAGAAGGGCACAATTTGTTTTCCTCGCCCCACCCCCATCCCGCCAGAACGAAAACGCGTGCGTGGATAAGGTCCAGTTTGTGAATGCTGAGGGGCTAATAGGAAGAGGATCACGCGCGAGTCACGAAGGCGACGTTGAACGAGAGAGACGTGCTTGTACCGATGAGAAGTGTGCGTGTGTGTGTGTGCGTGTGTTTCGTGTGCTGCATCGCGCGTGAATAGTTTGCAATTATTTCACGAATAGTAGAAAAAGGTACGAGGGGCGGGGGAGAGAAGTGTCGAGAACGAAGAAAGAGTGAGTGAGTGAGAGCGAGAGAGAGAGAGCGATCGTGTGAGAGCGAGAAAGGGAAAGAGAGTGAGAGAGACGAGGACTTAAAGAAAAAAGCTAGTAGTCGGCCACGCGATTTTACACCGCGCGCAGCAATGTCCAACGAGGAAACTTCCGCCGACCGCAATGTCGAGATATGGAAGATCAAGAAACTCATCAAAAGCCTGGAAATGGCGAGGGGGTATGTTCAATTATGATATGTTAAATTTTCATTGTTTATAACCGACAAACGAGAATTTCGTTCTTACATGTCGATGGTTTCACGTCGTGATTCTCATGATTTTTTCCTCGCCGAATTGGCATATGGTTACTCTTGGAATGGATTTTTTTTTAAAGGAACTTTGGTAAAAATAATTTTTGTTTTAAATCGCGATTCAAAATCTTCCGAATTTTTATCTTTATGAGTCAGATCGGAGAAGAATTTTGTGACGCATCGGGGAAGTTTATGAAGACGGCCATTGCGTTTTGAGGTTAAACGTGGCGGCCGTGGGGGAAAACTTGCTGGGATCACTCTAAATCTTGTTCTTGGAATTTTTTTTGTTACTAGACCATTAAAAATAACTAGAAATGAGTTTTTTAAGCTTTGAGAGGCAGATTTGGTCAGAAAAAACTGATTATTAAGCTCTTTGTCGTGAATCAAGGTCGATGCAGACAAACGTGACCTACTTTCTCATTCAGATGCAAAGAATTTTTTATAAATCGACGATGACAATGTTTATTTATTTATTTTTTTCAATTTTTTTTCAGGAACGGCACGAGCATGATATCCCTCATCATACCACCTAAGGACCAGATTTCGAGAGTTAGCAAAATGCTTGCTGATGAATTTGGTACAGCGTCAAATATTAAATCTCGTGTAAATAGATTGTCGGTTCTTGGTGCAATAACATCGGTACAACATAGACTAAAGTTGTACACTAAAGGTAAGGAACCGTCAAATAATTTGGATTTGTTGATTATGATTCCGCAATGTTCATAGGTGTTTTTAAGGTAGAGACGATCGTTAAGTTAATTTAGAGATTTTTAATAAGCCGTGATATAATTATTAAGCATCGCAGGTTAAAAGAAACTGTTGTACAATAGAATATTATCTCATTAACAAGATTTTGAAAAACAATCATTGTGTCAATTGTAAAAATTTCCAAATTCACTAATTTCATACTAGTGCGTTGTTTTTGATGTTATAATTGGGTAATTTATGAATTGTACAAAACAATTTCCAACAATTGAGATATTAAAGTAAATGGAAAATGTGTTCTTTACATGAATTTTCTTTCTAGTCCCTCCCAATGGCCTGGTAATATACTGCGGTACAATCGTGACGGAAGAGGGAAAAGAAAAGAAGGTCAACATTGATTTCGAGCCCTTCAAGCCTATCAACACTTCCCTGTACTTGTGTGACAACAAGGTACGCAAGAAGAATTCCTAAAGAATTAACTCCTGATATTTTTACAAAATTACTTGATTCTAAAATAATCTTTTTATGATTCATTCGTGAGAATTTCTTTTGTTTTTTTTTCTTTTTTCTAAGACTATAAAAGTAACCGGGAGATGATAATATGACTTTCTCTTTTAATAAATGCTATTTTAAAAAAATGTTCGCAGTTCCATACCGAGGCGTTAACGGCTTTGCTTGCTGATGACAATAAATTTGGTTTCATCGTTATGGATGGTAATGGAGCTTTGTTTGGAACTCTGCAGGGCAATACGCGGGAAGTTCTTCACAAGTTCACAGTCGATTTACCCAAAAAACACGGTAAGAGAAATTCTTAATAGTATATAAGTAATTTCATTATTGGTCATTTTTTACATGAATCTGTTTGTCAACAAGATTTTAAGATTTATAAACATAAACTAAAATTGTGTTTCATTATTTTATTCGTGTTTCTAAATCGTAGGCAGAGGAGGACAATCGGCTCTTCGTTTCGCTCGATTGCGTATGGAAAAAAGACACAATTACGTACGAAAAGTTGCCGAAGTCGCAACTCAGCTTTATATCACGAATGACAAACCCAATATAGCTGGTCTCATACTTGCTGGTAGTGCAGATTTCAAAACGGAGCTCAGTCAGTCAGATATGTTTGACCCTGTCAGTAAACAAACAAAATCTTAATGTTCCATTTGTAATAATAATTTTTCTCTATAACGAATTATTTATACTATTGTTTTACCAACAGAGATTGCAAGCGAAAGTAATAAAGCTCGTGGACGTTTCTTATGGCGGTGAGAACGGTTTCAACCAAGCAATCGAACTTGCTGCAGAATCCCTCCAAAACGTGAAGTTCATTCAAGAGAAAAAGCTTATAGGTAAAGAAATGAATTCTATTAAACAATTGCTTAATGAATTAAATTCACTTTAATTATATATAATTTTTGTTGTTATTGTCAAGGTCGTTACTTCGACGAGATATCCCAGGACACCGGTAAATATTGCTTCGGAGTGGAGGATACGCTTCGTGCTCTTGAGCTCGGTAGTGTCGAAACTCTAATTTGTTGGGAGAATCTTGATATTCAGAGATACGTATTGAAAAATCACACGAATGCTGAGGAAAAGGTGCTTCATCTTACGCCCGAACAAGAGAAGGATAAAACTCATTTTACGGATAAGGAGGTAAAAGTTTTTAAAATGGCTATTTTTTTGTCTCATGAACGTTGTCTTACTGAAATCTGTTCAACGTGGCCTGTTAGGTTAATGTCTTGCTTTACTGTCTTGAGTTGATGTAAAACAGACTTAGTCGGTAAGAAATAATAATGGAATTTCATCAAGGACAATGAATTTCTTATGGAAACGAAGAAAACTTCGAATTTCGCTTCATAATTGTACACGGTTATTGTCTTCTTAATTCCAAAATAAGATAAAATTGGGACAGCAAATTAATCTTAGTTACTCATGGCAGTCTTTTCGGAACTCTTATCTCGAAGAAATGTGAAACGCTGACTGAGTTGATGCAAGTGCAAGAGAAATAGTGTACCAATGTACATTTTAGTAGCAATTTAAAAAATTCGATTTATCTCAAAAACTAAACTCAACCAAATGGATTATTTTATGTCGATGTTCAGACGTACCAAATTGTTAATGAGGATTATACCACAAATCTAATACCGTTCAACCTAGATCAAAAACCAAAATCATAAAGCGAATCGTTTTAATCGTTATGCCACACAAATCTAATAACGTTCAACCTAGTAGTAGAAAGTAAAATGATTTGCTCTAAAGAAAGCGTCATGAAATAGTCACATTTGATCATTATGCAAATAACCTGAATCAAAAACCAAAATTGTAAAGCGAATCGTTTTAATCATTACGCCACAAATTTAATAATGTTCAACCTAGTAGTAGAAAGTAAAATGATTTGCTCTCTCTCAATAGTCACATTTGATGATTATGTCACAAATCTAATGACGTTCACCCTAGTAGTAGAAAGTAAAATGATTTACTCTAAAGAAAGCATTATGAAATAGTCCCATTTGATCATTATGCAAATAACCTCAATCAAAAACTAAAATCGTGAAGCCAATCGTTTTAATTGTTATGCTACGAATTTAATAACGTTCAACCTAGTAGTAGAAAGTAAAATGATTTGCTCCAAAGAAAGCGTCATGAAATAGTCACATTTGATCATTATGCAAATAACCTGAATCAAAAACCAAATACATTGAAAGTGTGTAATATACATTGTTTGTTGTTTCATATTTAAGAGTGGCGTAGAGCTTGAATTGGTCGAATGCCAGCCCCTTCTCGAGTGGCTTGCGAACAACTACAAGAGCTTCGGCGCGACCCTAGAAATAATAACCGACAAATCCCAGGAGGGCTCTCAATTCGTCAGAGGCTTCGGTGGTATCGGAGGTAAACATCATTTCTTCGTTTTTCTTAAAATATAATCGAAGCAAGAAAAAAAAACTAAAGAGCTCACAAAAGAAAATCTTTAAATGATATTTCTAAAATACTTTGTGTTAAAAAGAATTTTAGAAATTTGTAAGCGCATCTTGTAATCGGGGAAATTTATTTTGCCACAAAAGGAAAGAAAATTTGTAAAATTCTTTTTATTAAAAGAATTTTAGAAATGTTTTTCCTTTGAAATTTATTTTACCAAAAAAGGAAAAAACATTTCTAAAATTCTTTTAAAAAAAAGTATTTTAGAAATTTGTCATTCCTTTTTTGGCAAAATAAATTTCCACGTTTGCAAAATGTGCTTGGAAACAATAGCATTGAAAAACAGAGCAAAGAATGAAACAAAAAACAAAACAACGAATGCACGAGATTTTTACTAATCAAGTGCCAGGCAGTTTTGTTCCCTCTTGTGATTATTCTGTCTCGTGCGTAGGAATCCTCCGCTACAAAGTCGATTTCCAGTCACTGCAGGCCGACGAGCCTCTCGATGACGTTGACCTCGACGATTATTAAATTATTCGACCATGCAAAAAAGCATAAACAAAAAAAACAAAAACGTACTCAGATTTAAATCCAGGTAGACATTTACAATATATGAGTGCATTCGTTCATCTGTTATTCTACATAGTTTATTTACGTTCGTAGAAAACTTGACCAAAGTGATATTTCAAGATTTTTCATTATTTTAATTTCCTTACAAACAAAAAAAATCATTAATTCGGTTTCTTTTTTTTCTCATCTCTCAGATTTTTGCCTCTATCATTGAAAAGATCACAATGACTTTAACAGCAACAAAACAAAACAAAACAAAAAGAAAAAACAAATCATAAAAAACATTGTTTTACCTTCATCGATCGCCATAAGAAGATACTGTTATTTTTTTGCTTAACTTTTTGTTTGCGCATGTTAGAAAATTGCCTGTTGGTAGTATTTTTAATAATTGAATTTTGTTTTTTTTTTTAACTTGGCGTTGAACAAACCCACAATTGTAGAATTTCGTTTTTTAACGTTTCTTAGTAGTAAAAAAGAAAGTCTATTTGCAGCATGTTTATGTACCTGTGTGTGAGCTCGTGCGATGCAAGAAGCGCAGTAGATGTTGAATTAAGGAATCAAACCATTAACAAAAATAATAATCTTACGCCTTATGTATTTTTGTTTCCAATTGAAAGATTCTTGATTACTAATACAATATGTCATTCCTTCGGTTAGCTCGCACATTTGGAAAGGTATGGTACATGATTTTTATTGAAAACAAACAAACAAAAAAAAAATAACCAACTTGATAAAAAAAAATTCAAATCTCGTTAAAATTTCATTTCCAAGATTCTCTTCGAGCAGGCAAATTTCCCCTTGAACAAAAATGCACGCCTTAAGACAATCGTGGGACCAGAAATTTAATTGCAATAATAATATTAAAGATGTTTGTTCGAACACGACTAGTTTTATTTTTTCCACGTTCACTAACAAGATTTCTCGATTTTGTCATTTTTTTCAGGTATTTTGCGGTACAAAGTGGACTTTCAGAGTATGCAGCTGGATGACATTGAGATCGACAATTTCGATCTGGACGATTATTGAGAAAAGGAAAGAAAAAGGAAAAAGGAATTTTTTTTTTTTTTTTTTTTGGCAAACACGAATTGATTTACGAATAAAAACAAATTGATAAACTGAAATACATGGACACGCAGCAAAAATATGGAGGATAAAAAACGACTGGATGAGAGCCTGCGAGATAAGGAGAAATAGTGAGAAAAGAAAAACGAAAAGAAAAACAAAATTCGTCGGAAAAACTTCTAAGATAAAGGAAAATCGAAAAAAAAACGACATAAAAACAAAATCAAGGGCAACTTGAAGACTGTGACTCTTAATTAAGCCAGCTTGAATACCTGCCTACTACAGTAAAACAACAACAACAACAACAACAACAACAACAACACGATTCGATGGAAATAACAAAACGTGAATCGACACGAGAAATAATAATTATAAATAATGTTAATTTTTCTTTTTTTTTTCGTTTTTTTTCTTTCTTTTAGACGTTCGAATGTTTTAGACTAAGCCTCTGCTCATTTAGAACACGAGATCGCGATCAATAATTAAGAAATATTGTACTAAAGACCGAACGGAAAAACAAAACATTGGCCAAACGCGTTTAACGTTTTTCCTGTTTTATTTTTCCCTTCCGGTAGAATTTTATATATCTCTGTATATTCTTTCTTCAGCGCCTCGCGATATCGTTTTTCTAATTGTCACGATAATTCTGTACATGCAAAATATTAGCGGAATCGTTCGTAAAAAGATAATTTCGTTTTTGCTTTTTCTCTTCGTTTTTCTTTTTTTCCGCGACAACAAATACCGAATGTTTTTTTTTTCTTTTTCGTATTGCGCAAAGAGCGTTCACGCCCTTCTCTCAATTGTTACTCGTCTCTTCGTTCTTATTAAATCTGCGTGTTTATGTACAAACGATCATGGCAAATGGGTGAACTTAAAGCAAAAAAAAAGAGATAAAAAAAATGCAATTGTTTTTTTTTTGTCACATTTGCGAAGATAATTTGACGTCGAAGTATTCGAGATTTTGTCAATCTATTGGAAAGAATTGTAATATTCGAGTTTAGTAGATAATTAAATTGTCAAAAATTCCACAAGTTGGAAAAAATTGTTCTCGAACATTTCGCTCCTCGTCAAATATCGTCGATACATTTTATTTTCTCGTCGGCAGTATTTTGTAATATCGTAATCGTCGGTTGTGCTGATAAACTGTGTCCGTTTTTTGTTTTTGTTTTTTCCCTGAAGAGGATGAAAGAAAACTGTTCGAATTAGAAAAATTGCGCTGCACGTGTAAAAGAAAAAGAATTTAAGAAGCTCTAAGTGCACAATGTGGAAATAGAGAAAACAAAAAGTAGTCAGAGTCAGTTGAAAAAACAAACAAACAAAAACAAACTACGCGATATTCTAAAGCAAAAAACAAAATAGAAATTTGATAAAATCGTGTCATTGTACAGAAACTAAAATTAATGATGAGAAGACAAAAGAGAGGAAAACGATGAGGAAATCCGGAGCTGTTTGTGACGCGCGATATTTTTCACACGGTCTTAAAGAAGAAGAAAAAACAATGGATAGAAAATTAAAAAAAAAACTAATAACGATGATTAAAAGTGTGTCATGTTGAAAACGAGAAAATGCGTGCTGATGATGAATCGAGGCACATTCCAACGCGTAAGGAACAGAACAAAATTAAGAATTCTGCGTCCGATGAATTTTAAACGATGGAGAGAAAGGAAAACAAATTTATAGCGTATTATCATATACATATATTTTACTCAAATTTCTCAATATAGTCTGTATTGCCCACGTTCCTGAGCTTGAAAAAAAAAACACACACACACATACACACACAAACACACAGAAAAAAAAGAAAGAATTCTTCGATGTTCGCATAATCTTATTTACAAACGGATTCGAGATTTAATTGGGTGAATTAATAAAATTGTAGCTACGAACAATTGTAAGCAAATGTTACTTACGATTGTTTGTAACGTTTTTATTCGCGTCCAATCAAAAGCTCCGTGTGCAAATTTGGACAGTCATTAAATGAAGAAACGGGTAATCAAAAATTCCTGTTTCAAATTTCAACCCATGAGAGCTTTTTGCTTACATATGCAGTCAGCCTCGAATGTTGAAATAAACTCGTATCCTTCCTCGGTCCATAATCCGGTTTGGAGAAATTTGTGAAAGTTGATAGGAGACACGTGAAGGAAATTATTGTTTTATTTACAATTATGCGCAAAGGAAATATTTGTGAACAAAATTTATCCAATTGAATGATTGGGTTTGATTGGATCGATTCCCTGAAATATATGCCATCGAAGAGCGGTGATTGATTGAACTAGGTAAAATAGTAAAAGGTGATTGCGATGGAGTCATAAATAGAATTCATTTCCAATTTTGATCAACCAGGTAATCCATTGTTTATTACTCATCAATTTCAATTTTCCATTAAAGATTACTTCGTCGCTCTATCCTATTTATAAAAATAGTCGAGGTTGAAAAGTTTAATAAACGATAACAGTAGTTTTTTATTTACAATTATGTAAAGAATAAAATTTTGCAAATTTGATTTGTTCGATATAGTGATGGAATCTTTGAGAGATTCATATCGAAGCACATCTGGGATTGAAACGATGACATGATTTGAGTTTCGACCAAGCAGAGTTTTTGGTTAGATCACTGGCTGTATCAAAGAGCCAACAAAAGTCGAGTTTCAAATTTCGACTAATAAGAACACTATTTTCTCACTGCCTTCGCTCATTCCGGTTTCAAGCCAGATTGCAGTTTTACAAAAATTATTCAAAAGTAGTCAAGAAACAGTCCCAATGTCCATCTGGAAGTTAACTTGGAAATGCTTGAAAGTTATAATTTTGTCAATATTTGAAAACTTATAGATATTCTCCAAGCGGACATTTGTAATCCTGGTAGATAACTTTTTAGAAATTGCAACCTGGCAATTTCACTGTTAGAGGCACTTTGAGGTTCCCCAAGGAAAAAGTATGTATCAAAAGTTCCCAATGGATAATCTAATATCACTCAAGTTCAACAGACTTGAAACTGTCCGGTAACAATGGTTGTCTTGATGTTCACCAAAAAGGTGGTTTCACCAAAAACACCAATAATTGTTCAAACGGCTCCTGAATCCGGGACCAAAAGATTGATATTGGCATCCTGTGCTATCGAGCCAATGAACTTTTCTTCGCCACCGCGAATTGAAAGTTTAACAGCGGTTAATTCGGTTTTCTTCTCATCCATCATTGCTGCTCTGACCCAATGAGATCCTCGACACTTTTTGCAACTTTCGGACGGTATTCTGTCTAGACTTATCGTCCTGTTACCACAATCGGCACACTTGAAGAAACTCTTGACTGCATTTACGACTTTAAGTGGATGTTTCTGTTCTTTGCAAAGATCCGACGCTGAGTAAGAAGTGTATTTGCATATTAGACATTTAACAGCTTTGCAATCAACTTTGAAAGTCGACATCATTTTATCTTCCATTCTCTCTTTCATCTCCAATTTCTCAAAATACTTTTCCTTATCATCCTCTTGGGATTGTTCCACCAAATCTGCATGAGACGATTTGACTTCCAGCATTGCTTTGAATTTCTCGTTTATTGAGTTTTTCTTGCTATTTCTCTCGACATTCTCCTCATCCATTTCTGCCACTCTTCGTCGTTTCGCTCCTGCCTCGATTATCTTCTCTTTGCTCTCGTGAATCTTGTTCGGATTCGATTTTTTCAAACCTCCCTTCTCACGAATCAAGCTCAAAGCATTCTGGCGCGCTTTGTCCATATGCTTCTTTGTTATTGGTTCGGAAAAATCGATTGTACCACCTTGAATTCCCGATAAGCGCGGAGATGACAACTTCGATGTGTTTATTGTTGACAATGCGCTTGGGGATTCCCCAACAACCGCCTGGTTTCCCACGTTCCAAGCTTTCAATTTGTTCAACTTTTCCAGATCCTTCTTTATCTGATTGCTCGTCAGTTCTACAGCGAAAGCTTTTCTTTTCTTCGTTTCACTATATTCTGTTTTTACAGGGCATGGTGATAATGAAGCTGTTCCTCTCAAGAGAGCTAATCGCTCGGAATCTTTTTTGATCAATTTTTCATTTCTCTTTGCTACTATCGGTGCAAAGTCTTGGCCAAACTTTGGTTGAGCATATATTCCACCTAGTGTGGCTTTTGGCTTAAGGCCGATAGAGGCAGAAAGTCCTGGTCCAATTGTGTTCGATTGTATGTCCGAACGTCGAGACGCTTTTTTGTACTCTTGCTTTACATGATAGATACAGTACTCGCATCTCGAGAGATTTACAATATTTGAACAGGGCTCTCCATTTTTTTTCATTGATCTGCATTTTCCCATATCTCGAGAATTACCAAGTATCATAATTTTCTGAGCCTTGTCGACAGAAAGAGTTGCCTGATCGATGTCATCTTTCGAATCCATAACACTGGGATTCAAAATACCTATCACAGTTCCTGTTGCTGTTTTCCAAAATAGTTTGTATGCTCCGCTGAACACAAAGAGTGAAACCGTGTACATTTTTTCACCCAAATCGCTCAATTTCCATATGCAATATTGACTTCCTTTTTGCGAAGTTTTTGTTGGCGAACGATTTATCAACACTCCTGCAATCACCCAATCGTCGTGAATATTTTCCGTTGCTATGTGCTGCTTCACTCGTGCAACAGTTATAGCTTTCCTGCCGTTCATTCTCTCTACAAGCTGTGCTGAAGAAATCAGTGGCTTGACGATCCGTAGACCAAAAATTGGATCGCTGTACACATCTTGGGACTTTTGAGGTCCTTGTACTGGAGATTTCTCAGTTTTTGATGTATTAAAATTAAAACCTGATTTTTCTACTGCTTTTGGCAATTTACGTAACGTTGTTTGTAATTTCTCTAGTGGGTTTTGTGATTTTTGTAAAGTTCTTTCGTTTGTTGGTGGTTTTTCATTTTTCAACAAACTTTTGAGATTTCGACCATAGTCGGAATATTTTTGTTCCTCGAAGTTTCTCTTGTCCTCGTCGTCGGACGAATCAACGCCGGGCTCGTGAACAACGCTGGTATTATTTTGTATTTCAGGTTTACCTTTAGTATTACTATTGTTGTCGGAATCCAAAAAATTATAATTCAATTCCAACAATTTTTTCGTAGATTCGGATTTTTCAATCTCGTCGGTTTCCGCATTGGCTAAAAGATCGCCGAGTAAGTCACCGACATCAGAGTCGTCGCTGTCCATTATTTACTCTAACCTCAACAGTGATTTTGTGATAGAGGAAGCTGAAAGAAAACAATTCAGAGTTCAAGTTCATATGATATAATTATGACGAACGCTAACCTTACTTTTGTTTATACGTTTTATTTTGTTTCACCGAAAACGATTTTATAACATTTTTGTACAACAAATAACAAAGCACCCTGCTAAATTTCCGATGTACCACAATTTTTCGCGCGTAAATTTCACTCTGTCGTTTTCTAGACGTGGTTCGTTCCCAGCACCTTCACAAATATCCGACTAGATAGTGACATGCGTACATTCGCTAAATCTCGGATGTACCTTTTCCCCCTGGCGGTTCCGTAGGTGAACTTATACATTCCCCAATCGATCAAGCAGAACACGATGAAGTATTTTATTATATTCCTTTAATTAATTTTTAAGGCTTGCAATGCATTTAATACGAGATCACATGAGGCGTTTTATGCCCATCGTGCACTTTGTGCCAACCAGCCAGCGCTTTACTTTGTATTTAAATTCAACTAGTTTCAATCTCGCGCCATTCAGATGGCGCTGAATGTAAATTACCGCACATTTTTTTTCGTAGAGATTTCTTCTCGTATTATTACACCAATGCCATTCGCTGTAGCGCGTCCTTTCCCGCCATAAAGGGAGAAGGCGTGCTCACGCATTTACGGCTTTTGGCCTTTCGGCGCCAAATGGTTACGCGCGTTGGTGGTGATCAGATCGTTCTGCTCTTCGTCGTCATGAGCTCAGCATAAATAACAAGAACTTTATTTTAAAATACACTTTTCTCGTGAATGTGCCTGACTAAAGGATTTTCCAACGGACTACGAGGCAACGTGAGTAAATATTTGATTAAATTAAACTTTGCAACCATCAAAACAGGACGTTGACCGGTCAACCCAAACATTTTTTTCACAGCTTTCGCTCGATGATCTTTTTTTCCGGCAAATATCTGTTTATTCCCGCGAAAGTTTCTAACTACGAAAATTTCGCGATAATGATTGAAATCATAAATTAAAACCCGCTAATTGTCAAAATAGCTTTTTTCGTTGTGTGATTAAGTACAATTTTGGGCGCCATTTTTTTTTCTTATTTTTCCGTCCACGAACTTTCAATAACTGATGTTCGAGTTTTTTTTGTATTACGACAGCCGGAGAAATAAAGACGCTTTGCCAAGATGCTCAGCGTCTCAACAGCTGCCGTTCATCGGGCAATCAGGCCCAAAACTCCGGAATCGAGCCCAAGTCCACCCAGTCAGGGTATGTCAAATTCGATATTATTATTATTATTATTGTTATTGTTATTGCTATCATGACTGTTATTCTTACCATTATGAATAGTTGCTTTGAGTTATTATTTATTATTAAGAATAATAACGATGATACTCTTGAATCATTAAACAAATTTCTTCAAAATAGTTCATTAAAACAACATATTTTTTGCATTGTTAAATGAATTTATAATATTTTGTGACTAAATATTAATGTGAAGAGTTATTTCTCTTGTTGCTAACGATTAATCTATTTAAAGATGTAACTTTTATCTTACACAAATGAACAATTTTTACTTCTAAGTTTTGAAACTTTTATGTTTGAGGTATTCTACATTAACATAACAGTTTTTTTTCACACTTGGGAAAAGTTTACCATCATTTGTCACATAAAGTGCTTTTTTGATAATTCTATTGAAAAGAAAAGAATTTTAATATTTATGATAACAAAAGAGCAATTAGTATATAAGCAATTGTCTGTTCAATACATCATTTTTCATTATATGGATACAAATTTAGACATGAATTGTTTATTTTTACAGTACTATGATGACTATACATGACTGTTTTTTCTAATGAATTTGGTATACATTTTGAAAAATATAATCATTGGACCGCGACTATTTTAATGATGCTTACAATTGAAAGCCAGAAAATAAAAACATTTTTCATTTTGTAATGTGAAAATATAAAATGTGATTCAAAAATAGATGAATAATGGAATACTAAACATTTCTGGAAAATTATCTCAAGTGGCAAAGACATAGCTAATAAATTTAAAAAGAAAGCAGCACTTAACGGGTTATTAGAAAATAATATTTTCAGAACTTTTAATCGACAATGGGAATAAAAATTTGGTCCATTGATTGTTTCTGGTTTTTTATTTCCATATTTAACCAATTTTTTTTACACACTTTTATAATAGTTGTGTCCGTTTTTGCTCTAGGTTGTAAAGAAAGCCGTGCTTGGAATTGCGAGTATACAGTTTTCACAAAACGTCGATGTAGACCAAGCCCGGCGAGAAAGAAGATCATCACTGACGATGGAACGATCGGCATCGATGTCCATTGTCAGACTGTCCGTTTCGAACAAACCCCTGAACTCATATTGGTCGAACACGAGGGATTCCCAAACAAGTTGGAAAATTCGCCCATTGAGAGTAACAAATTCAACAATGATCAACCATCTCGAACTGTTCCATTTCTTAAGAGCTCGCAAATGCAAAAACATGATAAAATCAGTGGACAATGCAACGACGATGTTATAGACAAAGCCGACGAAATTCCACTCAAACATGATCAAATTGAAGAAAACGAAAAGCATGAAATACGGGAAGATACACACGAACAGGCCGTCGATAATGGGAATCGTAATGGAAAGAAACGAAAATTGGAAGATTCCTTGAGCCCATTACTAAGAAAAGAGTCGAAAATGTCTAAAGCCCTAAATATTCTGCTAACCAGACAAGAACAACATTGCGAGAATGAAAATGATGATCTCGATCATGGAGTACCTGGAATACCTGGCACAGACTTATCGGTGACAGAGAAAAAAAATGTTTTACCAGCTATCATGGATGACAACGGATGGGAATCCGAAAGCGAAGTTATGATGCTGAGGGATCTTCCTGATCCCGTTGAGGAACCTCAAAAGAACGACAGCTTTCATGTGGACGCTACGACCCAGAGCGAAAAAGATGACAAACCTTATTACATGATAGGTTTTCCAAATCCACCGGGTGAAAATCGCTGTTGGTTGAACGCGACGTTACACGCAATTTTTGCCCTTCCGCTCATCGATCATATGGAACAATTGGATAGCAAAGAATTGCGAAACTGTTCGCGTCTGACGAGGATGCTCATCGCTCTCAGACTTTTCTGGAGTCGGGGCTATGAAGATAAACAGAAAACTTTTCAGACTATAAAGTAAGATTGAGATACATTTCTGCATCTGCATATCTAATCATTCAACGAGCAATAACATTCGAAATATCCCCTGTAAGCGAAACTGTTCAACAAATTCTTTTTAACTTTTTGTTTTGTTAATGCTTGACAAGAAATTGAGTCGAATTTCAAGAAAACGGTTGGAAAAAAAGTGTATTCATAGAGGCAAAAATCTAGAAGATCAGCATTCCTAAATACTGAGTTTCTTTTCATGGAAAATTGTTTAGATTTTAGTTTATTCGATTTCCTAAATTCAGCTCAGCAACGATTTGTCACAATTCTTTGAGAGTTGAGCTAAATTTCATCTCGATCCGATTGTCATGAGAAAAAATACCATTTTTTATGCTTCAAGCATGTTGATCTGTACATCTCAATAAATTTATTGAAAGTTAATATAAATTGAACGAATTTCGATTTTTTCATCAAACATCTTTTCGTTAAAGTTTGTTTTGAAACGAATATCGCAAACGTTAATCACCATAATTTAATAAATATATTTTTCACAATTTGCAGATTATTCAAAGAGAGCTTAAACATCCTTGACGAGTCGTATCCGTCGGAGCGTCAACAAGATGTCTCCGAGTTTCTTACGATGTTCCTGAATTATATAAAAACAGATTTCGAGCGAAATTCGACATCGACAAATCGGATAATCGAAGAGACTGAGAACATGACGGAAAATCGCCAAGAGACTCGAATAACGCATACGCCACAAACTCCGAACAAACGTCCGCCACTGGCCGATATTTCTCCGTGCAAGAGGAAATTCGATGAAACTATAGAAAGTAGTCCTAAAAGTCGAAAAAACTATCTGACCTACAGTGTTCGAGATCTCATGAGCCCGCGATTAAATCGCCTGACAAATCCCACCGATCCGTCCTACATAGTTCACACACCGCCACAAAATCGTAATAAAGGACTCAAAGAAGACACTGAAGATTTGGAATTGGACAAAAATCCCATCGATCGTTATTTTCTGCTTCACATGATGGAGCATTATGTGTGCAAAGGATGTACGAAACATCGTCAAAGAAAAGTCGACAATCTTATGATTTACGTCGATCTCTTGGCCGACAACGAGAACGAAGTTGTCTCACTCGATAAAATGATCAAAAAAACACGAGAGCCGGAGGAGCGAACCCTTACTTGCGGAAAATGCAAATACGACAAACATAAAGTCTTTACGACTTATCGTTTCTGTCCAAAAATTCTCATGGTGCAGGTCAATCGTTATGGAATGTGCGGCGATGGGTCTGTCGCAAAATTCAACACACCTGTTGATATTCCTGCGAGCCTTGACATAGATCTTGGAATGTCGTAAGTTTGTTTTATGCTTTTATAACCAATCGTTGTTACCGAAAATATTTAGAAAAAATTATTTATAACATTAATTATGTAATACTTTGAGCGCAGTGTTATAGAAAAAATATCGTGATTTTCAAGCTGTCTTTGTCATTCAAATTTTGTTTAGCCTTGTTCATGAGTAATTATTATTAGTCAACGATAATAATTTATACATTGTTTAATTTGCGTTTTATTTCTATTTTCCAGCAATTGCGACAATGGCAAATGCATGGTGGAAAACTTCGAACCAGTCTGTGTCATAGCTCATGTTGGTAGTGCAATGGATTGTGGACATTACACGAGTTATGTGAAACACGGTGAAAATTGGTATCATTACAATGATCTCATGGTGACACCAATGTCAAGGGATGAAGCTCTTGCCGCGGCGCAAACTACCGCTTATGTTGTATTTTTTGCAAGTACAAAACTCTGAACGAGATCGAGGAGAGAAAACTTGAAATTCTACTTTTTTATATGACTCCATATTCTTAATAGCAACATACAATGGGATGTCCCAGTAGGGTTTTTAACTCGTATTAGTTTTATTGTCAATTAAACCGGATTATATATGTGTGGGTTTTTAATCAAACAAAACCACCAATTATGTACATTTATCTTGTCGCAAATGGGTTTAGACCTGATTCTGTTTCTTTTACTTCCTCGAAAATGGAATTACTTTTTATCGAATCATGTTTTTCAAAAATAATCGTAACAATTGCCCACGAGGGAATACTTACCGTCTTCCACTCGTGGGCAAATGTCCTTTATTTTGGTTATTTTCTTTACATTCGAAGGTTTGTTGATGGAAATCAGAAAATCTTGACGTCAATGATTTTCTTTTCTGCTTGTTCTACTGTGGCATCTTCCAACATTTGCAAAGACGAAGAAAAAAAGCTTCGCAATAATTTATCGATGAATTTAGCTACAATTATCGATTATAAAACCAAAATGGTTTTAAATAAATTATCGACCGATATGTCGATCAGTCTGCGAAAATAATAAATGAATGAATATAAGAGGAGATATGTCGGGAGGCACAGAATAAATAATAAACAATATTTTTTATTTATGAACTAACGGAGTGAAATAAGTTTATTTTCCATGTTTTTTTGGAACAGCGCTTATTAAAGAATAAGAGAAGCATTATTGTAATCGATAAGGAATTTGATTTTAACTCACTTTCGATGAGATTTATAGTAAGACTACAGGTATATATTAGCTATGGACGTTTCAATATTTCTATAGTACAGTTCCAGTTGACCAAACGCTGCGATAATACTACCTTAAAGACTGCATTTGTGCAGCCTTCCATCGCAATAGACACTGACTTGTTTTTGTTTCTGACGCATCTAATGAACCAACCATACACAAAAACACTTTTTTATCACGGTTTTCAACTATTCTACTCCTGGACATTACTCTTTACGATTCACTTCTCGTTGCGGGGCTCATTCTGACAACTGTCGACGTTTCAAGTGACAAATGTAATCGTTTCCGTTAATAGTTGTTTATTAAAACTCGTCTAATAGCACAAGAATGTACGCGATTTATCTACATCAAATCGCGATTGCCAAAAACCATAATTCGCTATCTGATCGCTGCTAACGAACTTCGGCTATTCATAGAATTTACTACACAATACATCACAGTTGAGGCAAGATTTACTTTTGGAAAATGTATATTGAAACGACCAATTGACTGAACGTTAATAGTAGAACAGTTGTAAGTTACTATTGATAATTGAATTTAAAAAACACGGTTTCCCCACACAAATCATTCGTAGTATGTTTGTCACTCTTGTCACAACGGTCACGAATAGGCAGTGCCCAACCCGAATTACAGAAATCTGCATGAGGCAGACTAGAGGAAAAGTGTCAACTTCCATATAAATGAGATAGAAAAAGGATCTCAAAAAGTATTTCGTCGAAGGGTTCTATATTTCGCCACTCGTGTCGCCTCAAGAGTCCGTAACTGACCAATAGCAGTATTTCCATTAGGTAACAACTAACCGCCTGATTTATATTGGTTATACTAATTGTTTCAGACGCGTTGTTACAAAAAAATTAATAACAAAGAGGTAAATCTAAATAACTTATTTTAATTGTGTTTTGTGATCTTGTTTTTTTAAATTGATACAAGCCAATTTTCTTATTCCAATTCAATTTTTATAATCATTTTTCCATGTCAGTTTTTCAGATGTGTTTATTGTCGAGGACCACTCAAGATTTCATTATTGTATTTTATAGCCTGGCGAATTGTAGTAGTCAGAATGGTGAGAGTCTATTTTACGTTAAACTACGAAAAGATATTGGAAAGTTTGGTATGGTTTCGATATAATCGGTTTTTCTCATCTTTTCAACTCGTACGTTATACATACACTTTACTGAAGCGAATTGAGAACTTTATATATTTTAATTTACACGGAAAGTAACCGCATCATATCGTCAGTATGACGTCTTGATAAAAATAAATCTTTTGACAAGGGATTAAAAATTGTATACAGATTTAGGTTATGTTACTACGGTGGTTTGTATATCTCGAATTACCATGCTGCTCGATTGGTCAGTTATGGACGCCAACAGCGCCAGTAAATGTATGGATTTTTTTAGAGTTAGTTCGGCGGGGCGACATCTGAGCGGCCAGGCGACAAACTGTAGCCATTTTCGATGAGTTCAACACGAAGTTTGCTCCGCTAATGTAGTTATATATAGAGCCAAACGAACATATATATACATATAGATACTGGCGGTTCATACACGCCATTCGGATGTTTCCATGCTGACACGAGCAGCGACAGTGCAAATTATATCCTTTGAGTTTTCGAAACTTCGATTATCGTAATAATTTACAATTAGGATGTGTATGCATTTTTTTTTTGTAATTTTCGAAGAATAAATCGAGCCGAAACTGCGGGTCTCGGAAAATAGTGGAACGAAGCTATTCTTAATTACAAATTCCACTTATGGCTACGTTTTGTAATCTTTAAAGATTTTGTTAAAATCTAAACTACGTTGGAGATGTTTTTTCTGTTGTTACATGGAATCGGTCGGAATTGTATAGGGTACTGTTAAGGGATAAATGCACTCAGAATATTTCCCTCTATTTTTCAGCACATCTAACTCTCCTTCTCCGTGTTTTTTCCGGATTCGTCTTCCGGCTCGGCTTGTTTGTCTCTTGTCATTGGCCGCCTTCTTTCGCTCACAATTGGCGGTTTCTCCATGCTTCCTAACCCCTCTTTCAGCGCGCGCTCTTTTAAACTGCCAATTGACATTTTAAGTCTTGAGAGCCTTGAGAGCTCAAAACCTTTCGAAATTCACCTAAAACACTGACGATTAACTCTACTGCTCTTTTAAGTTGTTGTCAAGACCCGTCCGTTTTGAAGAAATCGGGAATGAAAAAGTGCATCCCTGACAAAGTTATCCCTAAAAGTTTCGCATAACCTAAAATTTTCATGATTAACATGATAAGTAACGTTCTGACCGAACAATGACTAGCAGTAAAAATTCTTATCACATGAAAGTAACGAAATTGTCTGATAAATTCACACTGGTTCGAATGCCCTTGTATGTAAAATGGTTCCTTCTATTACGCAATCGCACATCTTCACTCGCAGTCGAGGAGGGTCATCAGAATGCGATTCATCGCGTTTACTGTTGACGAAAATTGTACTCTCACTGGCAATTTGCCGATGAGTTGCATAGTTCTTACGAACGACCTTAACGCGTGGCTTTCGGTGATATTTTAACAGTAGAGTCTATCAGTTTCTCGTGTTCATTAAAACTCGCGTGACGTCATTTTTACTAATCGTGTTCACCGAGAAATTCACGATGGCGTCGCGCATCGCAGCGGCAGCTACGGTTCGAGCTGTCAAAGGCAAAAGAACTCTTCCCACAAGAGCAGCTCTCGTTCTTGTGAGTGAAAAAGTATTCAATTTGCGTATCCAAATAAGCTCAAAATTGTTTCAAGTTCCATTAATCATGTCCAATATTGAAATAACGTAAAAGATGAAACATAACCTCATGACGTACAAAATGTATTTCGAAATCACTTGAAAATCATTGAAATAGTTTCGACATAATTTGAAAGTCTTATTTTTTTCTCGCACATTTCAGACGCCAAATGCGATTAAAAAAATTAAAGAGATACTACACGACAAAACCGAATTTGTGAGTAATTATCGAAATTTGTATTTTTCATTGCGATAATACAAAATTGAATAATATATAATATTTGGTTTGCAAATTGATAATTCAGATCGGTCTCAAAGTCGGTGTAAGACAAAGAGGATGCAACGGTCTCAGCTATACTCTTGACTATGCAACGGAGAAGAGCAAACTTGATGAAGAAGTCATTCAGGATGGTGTACGTGTGATAATTGATCGAAAGGCACAGCTCTCTTTATTAGGAACCGAAATGGATTATATCGAAGGCAAATTGAGCTCGGAATTTGTTTTCAATAATCCAAACATCAAGGGCACATGTGGATGCGGCGAAAGTTTTTCTGTTTAACACATTTCTTTTCGATCGATTCCTTTTTTTTGAATGAACAAATTTCTTTGCCACTTGTTCTATCCACCTGGAAATATTTATTTTTCTGCAGATTTCAAACAAATTTTACCTGGACATCTTACAAAAGTGAAACTATTAAATTTAAATAACCCATTCTACAAAAAATTGCAATCAACCAAATAAAACCGAAGAATGGTGGCGCAAAGGATTTAAATATTGTGATCTCCTTATATAAAACGATGAAAAAGAAAGGAAATGATGTGCGAGCGTGTAGACAAATATTTAGATAGAAACAATTGAGATAGCATGTAAAAAGATCTCAAGCACTTGTCGACACTTTGAATCACGATTTTATGATCTGAGTAAGAAATCATGGGAAATGATTTTGAGTAAGGAAGACACTCAGTAATTGTACAAAATAGATATTACAGCATTGTACGTATAAGTGTAAAATAGTCAAATGAAATGGAATATCTATGTACTTTGTAAAATAAGACAATTGCTGGTTGAATAACAGTGATTGAGTATTAAAAAAGAATTGCCTAATCATTGAGTTCTAAATTCGTGTGATCATAACCAAAGAATTTCCATGAAACATTTTTATTTATTCATATATTTATTTATTGTATGCTCCCTTTTCAGTACATGAATTAACAGGGTTGATAAGATTGTTTCAATTATTTTATCAAAGCTATAGGGAAGTTTAATCTAAAATTATCGTAAAACATCAGCATGCCATCGTTACAGAATATTCGATGATTTTTCCTCAAAGTTCACAAAACGTGCACGGTAAAATGTTCGCAAGGTTTACTCGCAATCGTTAATTAAATAATGACGAAACGAATTATAAAGCACAGATTATCTGCCACAATCAATTTTTAAAATAAATTTTTAGTTCAAACCTAGGATCGTACATATACGAATAGAAACTTTAACTCGCACTTTAGATGAAACTTTTGGCCATATTTTGAAGCAGAAAATTACTAAGTTCGTACGTAAGTCCAAATCTATAAAGTGCGAATTAAGTTCAACCCATTAAGTTCGTAGTTTAGTTCAAACTCATTAAGTTCGTACTTCGGTTCAAACATACTAAGTTACGATACTTCTTAGGCTTGTACTACACTACAGACTTAAGACGAAATTAAATATCAACATACCCTCACAAATTGTCGACCATACATTTCATACAAATGATTTACGTTTACATCAAAGCCTTTGCATAATTAATCGGCCGAATATTTCAATTATCTCTCTCATATCTCATAGTACACCTTTTACCTTGCCTGAAATTTAAACTTAATTCGAATTTCGACCATATGACAGTTGGTATACAGGTTTAAATACACATTTGAACCCGAACACAAAATGAAGTTTTAGATTAAGTTTTGACAACTGGTGACTTGGAATTTCAACAATTGACATTATTTACAAAGAATTCTCGAGATTAATACAAAAAAAAAGAATACAAACTGCAGTCGAATGATATTTTCTGCTCTTTTGCAATCGGCGCAACTCACAAATACGGTCACAAAATGTACTTAAAAACAATGCTATATTAACTTCCATTACATACATACGACCTACGTTTTCGTTTAAAGATTTGTTGTTTATCTCCCTCTTATCCTTTCTCTCTTCATATCCTTCATATTCGATTACACGATATAGAATTACAAATTTTTTAACTTTTTTTTATAGTACAATCGGCAGTCAACGCTGGTGTCTGTGACATCACTTCCACATGACGATTAACAATTCATTATCATATCAGTGCCTCGTCTTTCAAAATATCTTTTGAAAAACAATCAGCCCATCATTGAAAATTTGTTAATTCGTACGGGAGCAATCGTCGTCTCAGGTCCCCAAGTAATAAATCCATGCGCGTTAGTTTCTTTACATTATGTACAACAAAATAAATCTTTTCTACTCCGTCTCGAAGAAATCGCACGTTTCGTTAAACGATAGACAAACAAATCACATCGCAATCTTATCGACACTCTCACACATTCTCACTTCTCATTTTCTTTTTTACAATAATTTCTCTTTCGATTCGGAAATAGTTGATTTTTCTTAACGACGTTTTTCTTTTTAACTCTGATCTTTGGTATATATTCATGTTACAAATTTCACCTCTTTAACGGGCTAGAGGGACTTACATACTACACAATTTACTTTTTTGTTTAACTTTTCGGCTCGAGCATTTTTTTTACGTCTACGAATGTGAACTTTGAGGAAAATTCATCGTTATTCATTCGCGATGAACGGTCGATGGTTATTCAATAATTTCTAACCAACAATATAACTCGACAATTGATCGATCTTTAATTCGATATATCGCAATGATCGACCTATTTTCGACCTATCTCGACAAGCGACCTATTTTCTATTATTATACAACATGGATACACCGATATATTTTATCTATATCTTTTTGTTTTTAGTGCGTATTTTGAAAGATTATTCATTATAAAATCTAAAGTGATCCAGCAATTAAGATACGCTCACGAGGACTATAGCGTCTCAATAAGAAGACGAGGAAGTAAATTGTTCGTTTTTTAAAAACGTTTGAAAATATACATATATTTATATATAAAACACGAAAACGAATATCTACCGCTCGAAAAATAGATTTTTCTTGCTTACGTTATTACCGTCGGAGCATCGCGACCCGTGTATTTAGCGAGTGATGCGAGCTCCAAAGCTATTTTAACGAGTGGTTTCAATACCGATTGAGCTTCTTTGAAAAAGTTATCCGGATTAGTCTCGTTAAGCTCGACATAAAGACGTATCGTGGCGCCAGAACTTCCGGTCCCTGATAGACGATAAATTAGCCGCGAACCGCCCTTAAAGAGTATTCGCAGTCCCTAGAAAAAATAGAAAAAATATTGTAAGGATATTATACACAAAATTTCAAATAATTATATTGCATCGCTTCTTTTCTAACGATAGAAACAATTAATTTTTGCACCTGTTTTGTCGCAACACTTCCGTCGATCGGGTCCTTGTAGGAATAATTATCAGCTTTCTCGACCGTATATACGTCGAATTTTTTGCCAACGAATGACGGATCGGTTATTGCCTTTTCTAACTCGCTCATCATCTTGTTGGAATTTTCAGAGTCACAGTTCTCATAATCCCAACGAGTGAAGAACGTGCGACCGAATTTATTCCAATGATCTTTGAGAATGTCCTCGACCGATTTACCGATTTTCGCGACGACATTGAGCCAAGCAAGGCATGCCCAGATTCCATCCTTCTCGCGTATGTGATCCGAACCCGTGCCAAAACTTTCCTCGCCGCACAACGAGAGACGACCGGCGTCCATTAAATTTCCTGCAAATGTTTTGTTATTCAGAATGAAATAAAGCTAAATATGAAACAAATTTGATGTAAAATAGACTATTAACAAATTATATGAATATGTAAAGCAGCTTGAGAAATTGGAGAAATAAAGCGAGCTAGAAGGGGAAACATCAGTTTAGTAAAGAAAAATATAAAATTACCGAAATACTTCCAACCAGTGGGAACTTCAAAACACTCGATTCCTAATTGTTTAGCCACCTTATCGACCGCACTTCCTGTTGGCATCGATCTTGCCAGTCCTTTTATTTGCGATTTTTGAAAATACGGAATTACCTTAAGATGTTCAGCAAGAACAGCCAACGAGTCGGAAGGCGTAACAAAAAATGCTTTTTTGCCTATAATCTGGAAACATGATGCCACGAATAATAACGAGAATGATTTTTTTCTGTCCCTATAATTTAAGTTTGTCAATATGAAAAACTGGTTTGAAAAATAGTCTGTTACAAAATTTCTTTAAGTTATGTTTTTTAAGCTTAAAGTATTTACCATATTTCTGTCGCCATCACCGTCGAAAGCAGCGCCAAGATCGTAAGGACCATTCTTGACAGTATTAACGAGATCAGCAGCGTAAGTCAAGTTTGGATCAGGATGAAGACCACCAAAATCATCCAACGGTGTTGAATGAACTAAGTTCGAATCGTCAACACCAAGTTCGACTCCAAAAATACGTTTTACATATGGTCCGGTGACTAAAAGATGAAAATTAACGAGTCAATTATTAATATCACTTGTTTCTTTTTCATGAACTTTTTATCCATTTGTATTTACAAACCTCCATTCATGGCGTCAATGAGAACTTGAAACTTTGGTCTCTCGGCACTTCCTTGTAGTAACTTTTTCATACTTTCAAAATCAAAGATTTCTTTCATCAATGCGACATAATCGTCCACTGAGTCGATTACGTCGACAACAAACGATTTCCCATCGACTTTAAGATCGTTTTGACCAATTTTTGCGATATCGACATTGATAGTTGGGACGATTTTGTAAGTTTTCAAACTCGTTGTGATCTCATAAATTTTGTTTGTCACGTTATCTGGAGCTGGTCCACCATTGTTACAGTTGAATTTAATTCCAAAATCAGCGTTTGGACCACCAGGATTGTGCGATGCTGTGAGAACAATACCACCGAGGGTTTTGTACTTCCTTATGATCGTTGATACTGCCGGAGTTGAGAGAATTCCGTTCTGTCCGACTATTAGCTTTCCTACCTGTGGATAAACAATTTATTTACAATTAATTTAAAGAAGAAAACATTATCAATTTAGTGGGGATGACAGCGTATGGGGGGAGTGAATTCACACACTTCCATTGGTGTACATTATGCATAGACGCGAGTAGTGAGATGCTAACATTTATGAAACAAAAGATTAGATTAATTACTAAAACCGACAAAAGATTTATCAAAGTATCAAAAATAAACGAATAGCGAGATGGAAATATTAATTGAGGAACATAATAAGTGACAAACAGTCTCATACACTTTTCTTTGTTTTTGTGAGGTTATGTGAATCTTCGATCATCACTATTGATCGTTGATAATACCCTGATTGCGACAGGGTACTGAAGGTTCATGTGAAATGTGTAGTTCAATCAAATCACCTTGTAATTGTCGAGTTTTGTGTTGGAGTTTTAAGTATCTTTGTTCTAACTTGTCAAAAAAATGTAAGCCATGGTGTTGTACGCTACCACCACTTCGAGAACGCTATTTATGAATTCTTCGACATAACGCAAGGGATTATGATGAAATTAAGCTTAGGCAATGAAAAATTGTGGCAAAAAATAATCGGGATAAATTTCTTTTGACATTTATTTTCGGTACATCATGCCAGAGACTGTACGAATCGTGTTTAGCAACCGTCTTTTTGGCAATCAACAGACAACAGAGGACATGGGAATGTTCGTTTAAGAAATTATCTTTTTTCAAGGACTGTTCCATCACCTGCAGATTAACGGTTAACAAATAAAATACCGGTTATGGAATTTATGTAAATGGTCTGTATCGTTGGTGTTTGACATTTCCTGACAATCGTTCCTGTATGGAAAAAATGCCAAGCGAGTTCGCGTTATATGGAACAAGGAACTAGTAAAAAAAAGTAAGGTTAGGTTCCAAAACTTAAGAACAACTGTACTGTTTCCATTATATACAAACTAATAGAAGTATTTTTATTAAAACAACAATTGTACGAAAATCTATTTACGACACGTCATTGACATAATAATCCATAGATTATATTAAAGTGTGAAAACATTCAAAGTGAGCCAAGTCCCTTGTTCAAATTGGCCGTTACATAATGTACACAAATATATAGTCGTGACTATCATTTTCAATTGTTTGCTTTTGTCTGAAAGATCTTTATCAATTTTGTTAAAAGTAGCTACTACATTTCAAGTCTTATCTTTAATTATGTGTTAATGTTGGTAGAAAGATTTTTATTTAGAAAAAAACCATATTGGAACCTAAATTCGTGTTGTACAGAGATTTTGCCGAATTTTCTAATCGTGTTAGATAGAAGTGTAGAAATTATGAATAAAATACTCGAAGACATTAAATTTCTCAATGGCAAAACGATGTGAAAATATTACTATATCACATAAGTGTCCTGCGGCCAATGTCTGAGTTAATAATTTTGAATATAATTCATATGCTTCAATGGGTTGGCAACATAAGTCAGCAGGTTATGCGTTCCTTGACACATGTCAAGCATGTATTTTGATGCAAGGTTACTGATAAAGCGTTACATTTCGAATATTTTGCCAGAGCTCGAGCTCTGTCTATTATTCCGGCTCCCGGCAAGTCTTGCAATAGACTAGGGGAACGGCAAGAGGAACAGCAGCGCCGCCTATGCGCACGCGCATGCTCGACGACCGTGCAGTTTAGGATTGTGTCGTCGTTACACGTGGCGTATTTCTTTGCATTGTCTATCTAAAAGTCGCTTAGTATACTATTTACTGGCGAGAATTTATCACTGAATTATCGCGTGATGGTTTTGTTTAAAAAAAAGTGAATGGAGACGTCTCATTGTCGCTATCGGGCACCTTTGACCCCGAAACAAGGTTATGTCGTCAAGACCACGGCCTTGTACACAAATGTTACAGCGAAAACGAATTTCAATGGCGGCGCTACACAATCTCGGCGAATTTCAGGACTTGCTTTTGCCGCTACGTGGCGCTACGATCACGACATTGCTGAAATATGGATATACCCGAATACGGTCTACTATGTACAACTGGTCGGTGTATTGAGCTTGAAAAGGAAAAGAGCGAGAGAAAGAAAAAGTGCCCCATGATGATGATCCTTCCTACTGTCATAAAGTAAAGTCTGGCAATTCTTCTTCCCGTTTGCACAGCTTTAGATTTATCACTAAATGCCAGTAAGAGACTGACAGTTGGTCGACTGTGTATCAGCGCGTATGCGCATTAACGATCATAGAAAGAGTCAGAACTCCCTACCCGTTGACTCTTTTTCTCTTTGTTGTTTCTGTTTCCGAAATTCACGCTTGTTCCACATTCGAGTATTTCTATATTTCATCAAGAAAAATAGTACTTGGCATTAACCGTCACTGTCGATCCGCTGAGAAATGTATGTTTGCTTTATGCGAGAAATAATGTACCTAACCTATAGCTTCGTGTTCAAGGCTCAAATCGAGCTTGCAAAAATGAGCTAACTTATTAATGTGAGTTGATATTCGATAAAATGGCGGATGTACTCAAATTAAGTTGCAAAAATGAGCCAACTTACTAATGTGAGTTGATATTCGATAAAATGGCGGATGTACTCAAATTAAGTTGCAAAAATGAGCCAACTTACTAATGTGAGTTAGTATTCGATAAAATGGCGGATGTACCCAAATTAAGCTTGCAAAAATGAGCCAATTTACTAATGGGAGTTCATGGTCGATAAAATGGCGGATGTACTCAAATTAAGCTTGCAAAAATGAGCCAACTTAGTAATGTGAGTTAATATTCGATAAAATGGCGGATGTACCCAAATTAAGGTTGCAATAATAAGTCAACTTACTAATGTGGGTTCATACTCGATAAAATGGCGGATGTATTCAAATTAAGGTTGGAAAAATGAGCCAACTTACTAATGTGAGTTGATATTCGATAAAATGGCGGATGTA
>JAPYZT010001117.1:0-39924 GCA_030522965.1 Tryphoninae sp. A BG-2022a
TAATATAATATAATATAATATAATATAATATAATATAATATAATATAATATAATATAATATAATATAATATAATATAATATAAAATAATATAATATAAAATAATATAATATAAAATAATATAATATAATATAATATGATATAATGTGATATAATATGATATCATATAATATAATATCATATATATTATTATATTATGTGTTATATATATATTTATATATATGTTCAGGTTGGCTCTTGCCACGAGCCATTATCGTTCGGTGTGAATCGCGTCCGCACGCTATGCGCAGGGGCTAGCGATAAATTCGATTATTATCGGACGCGACGCTGGCCAAGAAGCGCCTTAAGGTGAGGCTCGTATAATAAAGCGTCGGGGGGTCGAAGAAACGGATTATCTTCGGGTATAAATACGTATGGCAGTAGTGGCTAAGGTTATAGCAACTCGGTAGATACGTTCTCCCGTATTTATGTAAAATCAGGAGAAAGAAAAATTAAACACGATGACGTCACGATTTATTTGAATCGCGTGAAATTTTTGAGATCTCGATGAAAATTTTGGGCACTAGCTGTCTTCTCGATTACGTAACGACGAGCGTGAGAGCGCTGAGAGATGAAAAAAAATCGAAATTATGCCAATGGCTGTACAACTGCCAATCCCTTAAGTTGCCAATCACTATCCCACTTATCATACAACATTGACCATCACTGTATAGGAACGCAAGCTCGCCCCTTCATCGCTCAATTATAACGAGCAATACTACTGATTAAAGCTTTACAAGGTATACATGTACGAAACATAAATATCGGATACGCGATAGTAGACTTAAAGTAACAAGTACACGCTATTCGTTACGCAGCATGCATACAAAAAAAATCATGAAAAAATAAAACTTCATTGCGTGCCAGCGTTTGTTACGTAAGCTGGAGAAGTACGTAGGGACGATCCCATGTATTTAATTGCCCTTCGAGGCAGTCCTTCAAATCTTCACACAGTCATTGGCCACTTGAAACAGTAATTAACCACATTCGTACAGTCATTGGCCCCTTCAGACAGTCATTGGCCACATTTCCATCCTTCCTTCGTTCACCACTCATCCAGCTGTTTCGTTTCTAGACATGCCAATAACTGTACCGAAAAATTATCCAATAGTCCATATAGCGTACTTGCCTGCATAATCTCTATACCCGTTGTCCACCGTTGCTCGAAGCGTTTCTCTCCTCTCGTGGGCCAGGTTTTTCTCACTCTCACTCTCTCTCTCTTTCACTGCCTGAATTTATCGCCACGGTAATTGCCAATCGTTTATCCGCACGAAACCAGTCCGTGTGCGAGAGTGAGAGGGGGGGGGGGGGGTAACGCGAAACACACACGTCGCGGCAATGCACCGACGATCGCGCGGTGGTTCTGCCTCGTAACGTTATCTGCGAGCGTATGATATCAAGGAGAGGCATGCGCGCGCGTACACTCGATCTCGAGCGATTATCATTTGTCCAGGAGGAGAAGGAGGGAGGAAGGGGGGAGAGGATGAAAGCAAAAGAGAACGATACGTACGGCGCAGAAGCGAAAACGCGCGCGAGAGATCTTCTCGCAGTTCGATCGCGGGCCCACCGTCTCGCGATCGAGATCGTTAATTCCATCCCCATTTACATTTTCAATTACCCAGCTCCTCCTTTGCTCCTCTCCATGGGATAGGGAGGGGGGGGGGAGATCTTCTTTCTCTTTGTATGGAAGTACGTACGCATCACGATATTACATCGCCATTAACGCAGCGCCGTGCTTTTCCGCAACGAGCATTCGACGATACGACGAGACTAACGCGCGACGACTTTATACACGTATAACCGGCATTTTGTATATATAGGTGTGTATATATATGTCATATGTGTATATATGTACACAAACACACACACACACACACACACACACGCAGGTATGGGCGGATTTACGTAAACGCGCGCGAGTAATCGAGCGATCGAGTGCGAGATGGGGCGGGCGAATTTGCGGCACGCGTGACGATTACATCGACGTAAAGATAACTTGATGACAATGTGACCGACGGTAATTGCTCGGTATAAATAAATTTAAAAAAAAAAAGGTTTCGCGCGCAGCGAAGATACAAAACGAAGGAGCGTACGATTATTGGCGCACACACATACACACGCACACCGTTGTCTATTTACGAGTCGCGTTGTTTACGACGATTATTAAGAGTCAGTGTTACATGGGGCGAGCGATTCGAAAATGAGTTTCGTATTTTCTTTGAAACAGAGCAACCGATCGCGTTTAAATTTTGAGGGCAGTGAAAGAATTGTGGTAGAAAGTGGTTAAATGTTGGATTTTTCCAAAATTGTTGATATAATATTCTCTAGATACCTCCAAAATCTTAACGTTCAGTGCTGGAGAAAGTACGGATGGAGTTTTCGAATCACAGGTCGCCTGCAACGCTATTTTCAAAATTTTGGAAAACAATCATTCGGAATCACTTTTTATCTTAATTCTCTAGATACCTTCAAAATTGTAGCGCGATTGGTTGCTCAGTGCCGGAGAAATTACGAATCTCGTTTTCAAATCGCTCAACTGTAATAAATNNAGCGCGATTGGTTGCTCAGTGCCGGAGAAATTACGAATCTCGTTTTCAAATTGCTCAATTGTAATAAATGCGTTATGCGACAAAAGCGATCCGTATTTTTTTCGAAACTGAGCAACCGATTGCGTTAAAATTTTGAAGGCAGCTAGAAAATTATAGCAAAAAGTGACTAAACATTGTATTTTACCGAAATTGTTGCTATAATTCTCTAGAATTCCTCAAAACTTTAAAGCTCAGTCCTGGAGAAAATATGGATGGCGTTGTCGAATCACTCACCGTCTGCAACACTATCGTCAAAATTTTGAAAAAAAAACATTCGGAACCCCTTTTTGCTATAATTATTTAGACACCCTCAAAATTTGAACCCAATGGTTTGCTCAGTGCCGGAGAATTTATGAAACCCGTTTCCAAATCGCTCGTCGCAAGTAACACTGACTTTTACGATAAAATCTTCGTTTTTATATTTTCTTTCTTTTAATTGATTCCCTTCCCTTTGTTTATTATTAAATGGAAAGGATTACGTTACGTTCGACAAAATGGTGTTTCATTTAATAATTGACAATTAGATAATTCGTGCGATTAAGCGATTGGTATTGCGCAGCTTCGATCGTTCCGCTGCGCCAAATGTGAGTCTTATCTCTAGATCCTTTATCCGTATATAATAATTCTCGACGATAAAAGCGACGAACAATTTCGTTATTTTTTTCTTTATTCGCACAATTATCGCGCCGCGATAAGAAAATTCTCGGCTGGCTATCTTTTTTAATCGAGCGGGGACACTCGATAGAGGATCGCGCGCATAGAGGAGACCCTTGATCGTCGGTCAGGGCGCGTATAATGGAATATTGTTCCCACGGGTGCGCCTTTACGGGAGATGAGAAGATATATATATATATATATATATATATATATATATATATATATAGAAAGACAGAGAGACCTTCGGTCATTCGAAGCGGCGAGAGAACGTCGGCTCTGGGTGAGAGCGCATGCGCCCTCCCACCCCCTCTCCCTCTCTGGGCCCCACGTCGCCATCTCTCTAGGATTACTCATCGCGCCTCGCTCCCGCGCGCACCGCAGCCTCCTCCAAGGGTATTTATTAACCCATCGTTTTCCATTTTAATTACCCTCGCGATGCAAGTGACCTCCATGTGGTAAAAGAGGGATGCGAGGGGCAGAAGGGGGGGGCGTGTTCCATCCAATCTGTCGATACGCATCGATCGCTCGAACATTAGATCACCCACTAAGCTTCGAACGATCGTTCGATTTCTTCAACAAAATTTAAAAAAAAACAATACAAACACAAATTTCACAAAATTCGTCTTATCGATAACATTCGCTTCTTTTTCACGAATCGCTAGCTTGCGGCTAATAATAATCCTTGTAATTCGTCAGACCTGAGATCGATTCTTCATTTAATGATCCATGCTGATTTATAATAGCAGTAAGGAACAAAAATGAAATAAAAAAACGAAAAATTACTTTTCCACGCCCTGAGCGAGTTCTGGCTACCGCGGCCTGCGCGATACGTAGGTACAGTCTCGGATACGCATATCTACATATACATATATAGACATATAAATGTATATACGTATTAGTCGGACGTGTATACGCGTATCCACACGCCAAGGCACCAAGGGCCCGGTTGGGTGGTCCCATTCCGCTGACGCGTTCACCACGGAGCCAGCGCGAGCGCTTTCGCTCGAGCGCATATATCTTCCTCCTCCCTCTCGCCCTCCTCTCGGCATTCGACTATATAGTACATATACGGTCGAACTATACGAAACATACCTATACCAGAACGCCCTCTCTTCAACCCTTTCGTCAAAGACCTTATTAAAATATCGCTACTCCGCGAAACTTCATTTTCGGCCATTAACTCGGTCGGTAATATAATTTTCGGCCATCAACTCGGTCGGTAATATAATTATCTTTCACTTTCTCTTCTCCTTGCCTCTTCTCGCACCAACCACTTGTTCCTCGTCCTCTTTTCCAACGGAAATTCGACGACAAAAGATCGTCGAAGAATCTTGATAAAAAAATTATTATTTGTTTCGAATTATTTTCATTTTTTTAATTTCTTTTTTTTTCTTTTTTTTTGATAGTTTGCTAAATTTAAGAGAGAGAGAGAGAGAGAGAGAGAGCGAGGGAGAGATCTTGATAAAAGAATTATCATTAGTGTCTAATTAATTTCATTTTTGAAAAATTTCTTTCCCTTTTCTTTTTTTATTTAATGGTTTGCAAAATTTAAGAGAGAGAGAGAGAGAGAAATTTAAATGATTCGGAATTCAGTTGGCGAACGTAACGAATTCCAGTGCCGGGAGTTATTTTCGGAGGAGGAATCGATGGCACGAGTGGTATTTCTTTCATGATTACCGCTCGTGCTTTAACGCGTTATCGACGTGACTTTTCGCGTGTGACACGCCACGTTTAATACGACGGTGTATATATAACGTAACAATTATTCTCCAGTAAACGAGTACGGATAAAAGACTTTTGTTGCGTCGTTCAAAATTGCTGAACCATTGACACTTTTGTTGGAATTATATCGCTCGGACAAACAAAAACGTTCAATCTCCAGTCGTCACTCTCGTCTCTGTCTCTCCTTCACTCTCCCTCTCTCCATCCTCCATCTCTCGATCACTTTTACCGTCTCTTTTCCACAATTCCGAAACTGTACGCACGAAATGTTTTCGAAACGAGCCTGTATCTCCATTGTGAGACGGCGAGAGGTAATGAAAGACAGAGAGTAAGAGAGAGAGAGAGAGAGAGAGAGAGAGAGAGAAAGAGAGAGGTCTTTGATTACCGCGACAAGAGACGTACGATATTGCCGTGCGTACAGTTTTTATCTCTCGCGCTCGGTCTCCCGCTGTTGCGCAGACTCTTACGCGCCGATCTCTCGTTTCTGTCTCTCTGCGCGGTTGGCACCGCGCACATTAAGCACACGGACGCACACGCATGCGCGCAAGGAACTCTAGTGCGCGGGAGATCGCGAAATGAGAACCCCCCCCCCCCCCGCCCAGTCTCCTCCCCGAGCATCCCTCTCGCTCCACGTCCTCTGTCTCCATCGAGACGAACGTTGGCGAACGAGAAACGCGCGCACGAGCGCTCGGTAGCAAACGCGTCCATTCGCCATCCGCGATGACCGCTTCCGCGAAACCATTTTCATGCTCGCGCAAACGAGTTCTTTTTCTTTTAAGAGCGGTGTGCGGAGAGGCCAACAGTAGCCTCGATTGGAACGCGAACGTTTGCGAGAGACGATCTTACTTAGAGAGAGATGGAGCGAGAGAGGGAAGGAGGATGTGTGTGTGTGAGAGAGAGAGAGAGAGAGAGAGAGAGAGAGAGATGAAAATATCGAGAGAGAGAGAGAAAGACCGCGAGACTCGAACGATCGGTCCGCACCCGCGTCAAGGGACATCAAACAGAGAGGATAACGACGAGTACACGCTCGATCTATCCGCAGGTCTTTGAGTATTCTTGATAATGATAGTCTCTCTCTCTCTCTCTCTCTCTCTCTCTCTCTCTCTCTCTCTCTCTCTCTCTCTCTCTCTCTCTCTCTCTCTCTCTCTCTCTCTCTGTGCGTGTGTGCGAGAAGAAAGAAAGAGGGAGAGCGGGAGAGCAGGAGAGCGAGAGAGAACGAGAGAGAGAGCGAGAGAGAGAGAGAGAGAGAGAGAGACGAAAAGCTTGGAAATTACACGAGAAAATAGTAATTCGTCGATTTATAGTTGTCGCCACGTGTGCTACGTTTTAAACGTCGTTCCGTATATAATCCAGCCTCGAGGTAGGGGAATCGCGAAGAGACAGATATTTACGAGAATCTATCATATAAAAAAATATACATATACATATATATGTATTCTTTACTGTTGATCATGGTAGAGCCCCCCCAAGCAGCGAGTGAGACGTGAAACCGAACACGTAGCTACGTATGCGTAGCCGCACGCTTGGAAACGTGCGAGCGCCGTCTAATCGACGTATTTAAGATCGTTTTCGCTCAATCGTATCGAATCTTCCTAGTTAATATCGACGATAAAGAGAAAAAAAAGGGAGTTAACGCGATGCCATAAGCGAGGACGATAACTGGTATACCGAGTCATTGTAACAGTAGATCTGTGTATATAACTGTATGAGTAGCTAAATGTAACTTCGACCAGACGTAGCGCTGTTCTATATATATATATATATATATATATATATATATATAGCGAGAGAGAGAGAGAGAGAGAGAGAGAGAGAGAGAGAGAGAGAGAGAGAGAGAGAGAGAGAGAGAGAGAGAGAGAGAGAGAGAGAGAGAGAGAGAGAGAGAGACAGAGAGAGAGAGGTAGACAGAGAGGGGGGGAGGGAGAGGGAGAGAGAGAGAGAGATGGGTGTGTTTGTGTGTGTATGGAACGCCATTTCAATCGAATCGCACAGATGTCTCTGAGAGTACACGACACGATCTTCTCAAACGGGATTATTTTCTCGGATCCGATACAATTTAATCGGAAAGATCCCTCTGACCGATCTCTCGTCCCGCTTACCTCGCATACCGTCGTTACGATTGCACACTTCTTCGACACTCATGTCTAGCCACTAATTAATACCAAGAAATTGATCGCGATATTGAGCGACTTTTGTTTCGTGACGATGATGATTAAAAAAATGAGAATAATGATAATAAACGAAATGAAAATATTCTCATCGTACAATTGGGAATTGAATTTGCTCACTCTCTTCCTTCCCCCCGCTCTTAACTTTCGCAAAGTTTCGTCAATTTGAAATAATCATTTTGGATAAGTGTGAATTTATTTCTGAGCTAATGAACCGGAAGATACGCTAGGTTATTGTTTTTCTATGTTAATGTCTGAACGAAACTAAATATTCGAAGAAGGATAAATAATGATAACGTTTCTTTGTTATCAACCCCCGTTGAAAAATAGTCAACGCGTTAAAGTTTGTGCGAGAGTACCGGGTTACTAGTTTCTCGTCTTAGATCACGTTCGCCAAGTAATACAGAGAGAGAGAGAGAGATTCACGTACGTCCTCGAGGCAAGGATGAGATTCGTGGTAAGCGCTGTGGAGATCCCCGCTTATACCTATCTTCGTAGATCGTGTCCTGGCATCAGGGAACTTCGTAATAGGGTTGCTTTAGATACAGTAGCGCTGTATATTATACATGCAACACACACAGACACACGTTATATATATATATATATATATATATATATATATAATATATTATTATATTATTATGATATAATAATATTATAATATTATAATAATATAATATATAATATTATATAATTCTCATTATACATATATATCTATATAATATATTATTATATTATTATATTATTATAATATTATAATAATATAATAATATATCATATAATATAATAATATTAGTATATTAGTATATTCTTATAATATTATAATACTATAATAATATATAATATAATATTATTTATTATATTATAATAATAATATAATATATAATATTATATAATTCTAATTATACTTATATATATATATATATATATATATATATATATATATAATTATATTACTATATATAATACAATAATAATATAATATACATATATATAGATAAAAGTGTATAATGTACGTTTCGATGGTACGAGTAAGCGACGCAGTTTACACACACACATTCATATATATATATATATACGTGACGTATAACGCTATCGCGGTCTTGCAACCATGGCGATAGATCATCGCCGCTGGTCCCATAAACAATAACTTATACTTCGCCGAGTCGCGGTGAGCCCCGTGCGTCCGGAGAGAGAAATGGCGAAGTCGCGTGAGGGGGGAGGGGGGGGGGGGGGGGGGGGGGGGGGGGGTGTTGGAAGAGTGGGATATCACCCCTTCCCTTCCAACGTTTTCTCACACAGCATCCCTCTTCTCAACCTTCGCAGGCTCACGAGCGATTCACCATTGAGATTTGTTTCCACCTCGACGTATAAAAATTCTCGTCGACGTATTTTCTCGTAGATACGACGAAAATGAGGATTGAGGGTTGAAATTTCGTCGTAAAATGTTTTTTTTTGACAATTGCATGTTTTTTTTTGTTTTTTTTTGTTCAATGCTTTGGTTGCGTTTTACCGTTAAGTCGGAACGAGTGGAAAAGACCCGGGGTCGCGACTCATCAGTGAGCTCAGGGTAAGAAAGAGAGAGAGAGAGAGAGAGAGACGACATTACTCTTCAGCGTGCCACGACGCGAAATCGCCGGGCAAAGCCGCTTATTAATGTCTCCGCCACTAATTATAATCGCGACAGGGCAATCTACCGGTGAACAAAGGAGAGTCGGACCAACACGTACTTTGGTTCGGCGACTTCGTACTTACTAGACGCACTGCGCACTCGCGAGATTCGTACAACGAGAGTACTTTATACGTTCTCGCATGCGTGTGCAACTTTGTACATGGTCTTTCTCCCTCTCCCCCTCCTTCTCTCTCTCTCTCTCTCTCTCTCTCTCTCTCTCTCTGTCTCCCTCTCTGTCTCCCTCTCTCTCTCCCTCTCTCTCTGCCGCGAGATGGCGTAACTTACGACCTGCGCCTTCTTTGTCGTACTCCTTTATACTGAAAATTCATCGCAACTGCAAAAAGAGAAGGAGGAGGGGGGATGAAAGGGGGATGATTACAATGTCGATTAAGAAATAACATTTTATTTCCCGTTGTTAAAATAATTTCGAATTCTGATTGTCTCCTCCATCTTGAATTTTCGAGAACCGTTTATGTTTTTCTCTTTCAACCCTTTAAACATAAACAAGTCGATCGAGAATTAAATAGAATTTGCATTAGGTATAGAATAATATTTTAATCGATTATAGTGATAAGCACGAACGAGATTTTCATCGTTGATTGAGATTTCCAGGGAGTGGGGATATACCGCGGTCGTTAAATTCATAATTCTCGTGGTTCTGGTTACGCGACAGGGATTCTCCTTGATAAGTCCGCCTAATGCCTTTTTCTCGACCCCGACGATCACGGGGATGAAAAGGGCGAGGCTGTAAAAGTGGCAAGTGGCATATTGTTTCAAACTTCCTCCCTCGTCGTTCCGATGTTCCTTCGGGGTGGTTAATTCTACAAGCTGTATACACATATATATATATATATATATATATATATATATATATATATATATACACACACGAAAACCACCCTCTAGCTTCCCTACGTCGGAACAAATGGGCGGAAAAGTAAGTGTCGGGACACACGCGTCTACGATATCGGGATCTGGCACGCAGCGTGATACGACACGAGAGACGAAGAGAGAGAGAGAGAGAGGCTGCCGAGAGTTGGAGGGGAGGTGTCGTTTGCTCTCTTGTAACGGGGTCGGATTCTGCGGGTGTTTTCATCCCCCTCGCGAACGTTTACGAACCAGCAAAGAGAAGAGAAAAAGGGTCGTGGACACCCTTCACGATTTGGTACACGAGGAGAAAAGCGAGGTTCGCATTTTGCACCCTCCCCCCACATAGCCACCCCTTGGACACGAGAGATGTTTGATTAAATAACCACAGCGATGAATTGAAACGGGCGATGAAGTGCATGACTTGTGTATATTCACTCTCTCTCTCTCTTTCTCTCTTTCTCTCTATCTCTCTCTCTCTCTTGACTGCCTTTTCGTTCCTATCGGGGAAACAGCGAGCTACGAGCTGAACGAGGGTGAATGCCAATGAGCTGGAAATAGACGAGGAGAAAAAAGGGTCCACGTGGTGAGAGAGCGAAGAGGAGAATGAAACGCCATGAGAGAGAGAGAGGGAGAGTGAGAAACAGAGGGAGAGAAAGAGAAAGAGTGGGAGGGGGCGGGGAGGGGGGGGGGGTAGAATGAGTGAAGTATTATAGGTATACAAACTATATAGCACCGTATGTTCATGGAAATTTCGTTGCACTTTACGGAATGCCCTTTATCGCTTTCACACTCGCGCATTCATCCCCTCTTTTATTCTCTCTTTCTCTTTCTCCCTGAGTTTTCGTCTCGTAAAATATATCTTTCCGCTTGGCGCCTGCCCCCGCCCCCACCTTATCTCGCATTGCCAGCACTTTTTTTTCAACGCTTGCCAAATTGCCTCGAAAACTTTTGAGAGTTCGTTCCATTTTTTTTCTTTTTCACCTCTCGTGCCTTTTCACCCCCTCTTTTTTTTCTCGAGAGTCATTCGCGCTTTTTTCCGACTTTCGCGAGATTGAAATTCTTTACGGTTTCAGGTCGGCTTTCCTCGTTCGGTTCGTTGTTATTGTTGTTGTTTATTTTTCTTCTTCTTCTTCTCGTTTTTTTTTTGTTTACTTTGCTGTCTTTCTTCCAACACTCGCGTTTGTCGAAGACGAAGGGGCAAATTATTTTACACCCTCTTTTCAGCTTCCGAGGAAAAAGGAAAGAAGATACAAAACGAGTTTACTTTCTTCCTACGATACGCGCCTTTTTTTTTCTTTCTTTTTAATTAAGTACGGAACGAGCAACCCTTCGCTCGGGAAAAAGTGTATCTCCCTTCGCCCTCTTGTGCGTTATTTATTTTCTTTTCTTTTTTTTTTTTGTTCTTTACGAAAATGACTGTTGGGGTGTAAAACGTTGGCTCTTTCTCGAGATGAAGGAACGAAAAAAAAAACTTTCATTTTCTTAAACTTCCCTCTCTCTCTCTCTCTTTTCGCCTCGGCCTTACTCTCCTCCTCCAGGACAGATCTCTCGTTACCATCCTCTGGCTAACATTCTCGATAGAAGCTTTTCTCATGCACTCACAGAGAAAACTATAAACTCGAAGCCGATATGATCGGAGCTCGGCTAGAGACGAGTGTTTGGTAAATTTCGTGAAATCCGAGACGAAATGAAGGATCCTGTTACGATCTAGGAATAGAGAGGGAGAGAGAGGGAGAGAGAGAAAGAGAGAGAGGGGGAGGGAGAGGGGGGGGGTGTGGAAATCGGACCTTGTTTTCTTACTCGTATCGAGAAAAAGAATCTGTATATTTACAAAAAACGAATGGAAATCATTAAAAAATCATTGTCGAAGATTAAACCCGCATTAGAAGTAACGTTAACTATTATTTCTGAACATTTTAAAAGAAAATTGAATTTATACGAAACTCGATGTAATCGAATTTTTCGAGAAAGATTTCGAATAATTTTTCGACTTTTTTTAAGAAATATCTTTTTAGACTTTTTTAGATTTATTAAAAATATATTATAAATATTTATAAGTTATAATACGAAATATGCAAATTTATATTTTAACAAATTACTATACAAAAAATACAAATTTTTACAAATTTTTACAAAATTTCAATACAAAAAATATAAATATAAAAAATTTGCAAATATAAGTTTGATCCTTTTTCAAGCATAACTATAGATTTAATCTAGGGAGAAAAAATGTACAAACTTCAAAAGTCCCGAATTTTTCTTTCAATAATATTTTTCCCCCCACTAAACGACAGTTTCGAAGTCTCAGTATCATGAAGCGTCTCTAGGGGCTTATTTGCGTCGTTCCCCCTGGCACCCTTCCGAGGGGATGGTTTTTACGGCTTGTACGTGTCTATTAGTCTCATTAACGTTACAACAGTGAACGTATTCAGCGGAAAATTCACCTCTGGAATCGCGTATAACTCGTCTTCAGCAACACCCCCCTCCCCCCTCAGCTCCACCCCCTCCCTCGCGATTCTCACTACCCCAAAAGCACAGTCACAAATCCTGTTAAGGGAAGAAAGGCGATGCTTTACGCACACGGATGAACCTCTCTCTCTATCTCTCTCTTCCCCCCCCCTCGCCCCTTCCCCTCTCTTCCTCTCTTTTAAAATAAAGAGCACTTTTACCGTTCGTACGTCGAAAATTTTATTGCCCTACGAGAAACGTACGAGGGAGCACGTGACCGATTCGTCGCAGACTTTCGAGCACGATCGTGTCGCTCAAAAATTCGACTTGATTAAATTTTTGATCGAATTACTTTGGCTTAAATAAACACACCGTCCCTCATCCATGAACAACGGGACGATAAAGAGAGGAGAAAAAAGCGTGAAGAAGGGGTGTTTCGTCGGTGTAAAAGCGAGTATTGCACCCTCTCTCTCTCTCTCTCTCTCGCTCTCTGTCATCTCACCCCCGAGTCAAAAAATTCCACGCATTCGCTCTCCCAACTTTTCACTCGGAACGATTTAGAACCGCGACAAATCTCTCCCTCTGTCTCCCGTCACTTTTATATATCTTGAGTCGCGAGGAACCTCTCGACACTCGTGACAAGTCCGATTCGCGTCCAAGATTATTCCCTCGACTTCGAATATTTTTAATCGAATGTAACCGAGAGTGAGATCGAAGGGAGGAGAAAGTGAAAGGGCACGTCGCGGAAAAATTTTGTCAACGATCCTCCCGCGAGGAATAAAAGACTGGGGGAGGGAGGGGGGGGGGCTCGTCGTAAAGAAAGGAATTATCTCTCGCGCTATTGGTCCCGCAGCTCCAAGGGTTTCCGGGGAGTGGGAGTGGTTCGTGCTCGAGAAGAACGTCCGCGAGTAAAAGCTCAACGACTATACGGGGAGAGGCCAATGCCGAGAGGGATGAAGCTTGACAAGGGTGGCTTTTCGCGTACGTACACGCAAGGAAGCTGAATAAACGCGTTGAATTCATCCTCCTCCTCCTCTTCATTCTTCCATCCCTCTCATCATTTCATCCAAGGCACAAACACATGCGTAAGGGTAGCGACGCCTCACGGGGGTTGGCTTTCAAACGATAATTGTTCTCAACTATTTCAATTGGCAAGCTTTGGCCCTGAGAGAGAGAGAGCGAGTGAGTGGAAAAGAGAGAAAGACAAAGGGAGGGGGAGGGGTATGAATTGTAAAAACGTGATTACTGTACGAATATCGCCCTCCCCCTCTTGCTGTTCCTCCTTCCCACCCCCTCTTCCACCTTACGACCCTCCTAACTTCATTTCCGTTGAAGATCGTTCGAGAAAAGGGCGAAAATTAGCATGGAAAGTCTTGCGTCTTGAAGAATACGTCTTATCTCCAGTGCCCCTATCTTGGGCTTGACGATCCGTTACTTCGGGAGAATTAAAACGAAACGAAGAAAAAAGAAAAGGGGGGAGGAAAAAACATAAAATAAAAATAGGAAAGAAAAGAAAAGAAAGCTCAACGCTGAAGAAAAACGAGTCAAGAAGGTTTAGAGGAGGGTAAAGAGGGTGAAGGGGGGTTGAAAGTCCCGATTACGACTCCATATTCTTTTAATTACCGCGCACGAAGACCTAACATGGGGGTGGCAAGAAACTAAACGTTTCTCTTTTAATTACGAGAGAACCGCCCCTTCTTTCCCAACCCCCTTCGCCCCCCCCCACCCTCTACCCCGCCGCTCGACCACTGCTCTCTCACTTTCTCCCAACCCTCCCCCCACCTCCCTCCACCTCCTCCCATCTGGGATCTCTCACCCGCCGTAGCGGCTCAACGCGCATTCCGGTATCGTTCTGCTCGGGCAAAGAATTTAATTACCGGCTCTCTCGTCCGCTGCGCTCTCCTCTCGAAGGTGGGAGAGGGAGAGAGAGAGAGTGACAGAGAGATACGTATGCGACTTCTCGCGCTGCCATGATAATTACTCCAGCGCGCTCGCAAGCGTTAGCCATCGTAATTAATCCCCCTACTCCTCCCCCACTCCATGAGATCACCCTCTCATCCTCCCTCGGATGGATAAAACTTTATCGCGAGTGTGATTGGGAAATCTTCGATTGGTAAATCACCGGAATTAAGAGGATCGAGACGTCGTAAAGAAAGGAAAAAACGAGTGAAAGGAAAAACGAAAAAGGGGGCGGGGTAAAAGGGGAGGGAGCTGGGAGGAAACGATAAAATTAATCGTCGAGTATCGAAAAATAATCATGAACGTCTTTGAACGTTATCGAATAAATAAAATTTAAACAAATTAAAAAATAATTAAAAATTTTTTAAAATTTGTCCACAAACGAATTATCGTTTCTAAAACCCGTTTGCAAGAGCGATTGAACCGGATACAAGAGAAAATATTAAAATTCACGAGAGTCCTCGTCCCCGTCGTCGCTTTCCATCAATTTTCCACCCTTTCAAAAAACTTGTCACATGACCGTAAAAAAGAAGAATTCTCTCTCTCTCTCTCTCTCTCTCTCTCTCTCTTACACATACAGAGGAAAAGAACATCTCTCCGAGAGCCTCGTAGGGCATTAATGACGAGCATTGTAAACGCCAGTCGGCGAAGCGAGAGAAAGAGACAGAAACAGAGAGAGAGAGAGAGAGACAACGTATGGTCGGAGATCGGAGAGAATTAAAAAGCGAGTCAGAAGCTGCGAGGTTATACACAGCGAGAGATCCGAACGAGCGAGAGGAAGAGTCTCGTACATGAGAATAAAAGAGAGAAAGAGAAAGAGAGAGAGGGAGAGAGAGAGTGGTGAGTAGGAGAAGGGAGGAGGGCAATCGGTCACTGATTTGGTCAGATCCATAAGGAGTGTGCATAGCGAGGAGCATTAATGACCCAACAAGCATTCCTCGCCCAGATGCTCGTTGTCGTCTCTCTCTCTCTCTCTCTCTCTCTCCCTCTATCCATCTCTATCTCTCTTTTCCTTTTACTCCTTCCTCCTCCCCAACTCTCCCTCTCCCTCACTCGCTCTTCATCGTCATCTCTTTTCGTCGTCGTCGTCTTGGTCGTCGTCGGTAAAGCTTTACCCACACGTTAGTCCTGTCTCTCTCACGCTCTCTCGCCTCTCCCTATCACTCTCTTACTCTTACCTTCGTTTCGATGCCGAAGAGAGTCCGGCGCGCGATCGCGTTGGGTGGTCTCTCTACTCTTCTCTTCTCTCAGGGGCCCCTCTCGCGTTCCAATAGTCCCGGTGATGCTGCTGCTGCTGTAGCTGCCGTTGCCGATGCTGCAGCGAGCCAACACACCACACGAAACTCTTCTTTTTTCTGTTTGCGTTGTTTTTTGTTTTTTTATTTTGTTTATTTCTTTTCTCTCTTTTGGTTCGACCATATAGTCGTACCTCGAACCTTCTCTCTCTCTCTCTCTCTCTCTCTCTCTCTCTCTTGCGGTTCCTCTCTCTCTCTCGCGTACTTACACGTTTTCGCTTCGCGGTTCCTCTCCGCTCTTTCCTTCTCTTTGCAACGCTTATAGTTCGTTATGTGTGTATGTGTGTGTAGCTTTTATGCCCTTAAACTGCACCAACGTGGAGAAACGAGTGTGTGCCCCTCGTTGTGTGAACCGTGAAACGAGACGCCCGCGAATTGCCGCCCTTCTCTAACCCGACCACCGTCGAGAAAGAGAGAATTTCGACGCGGCTCTTCTTCTCTCCTCCTCGACTATAGGTCCCGCTCTTTCTCTCTTGGTCTCTTTCGTTCTCTGTATTGTATTATACAGTCGCAAACTCACAGTATCCTGGACCACGAGGTGAGAGCAAAGAGGGAATTCCTCGTCCTTCGCAGGAGGACATATCCAACGTAACCGCGAAAAAGGGGAAAAGATGCGATCCTGGAACGCTACCGTGAGAGTCCTCTTCTCTCTCTCTCTCTCTCTCTCTCTCTCTCTCTCTCTCTCTCTCTCTCTTTTCCTTTCTCTCTCTTCCTCTGTCTCTATGTCTCTTCATGGAACAACCACCCTCCATATCTTCATCAAAATCATTCCTGTTTACTTTCCACCTCCAGACACTTCAAACTTAATTTTTTATTGAAATTTCCCTAATTATTAATTATGCTCGAATATCTAAAAATTATTATTTTTCTTTTTTTTTATTTGCACTTTGATTTCCGAGGGAAATCGTTCATCTTAATGAACGAGACCCTGACTTGACGATTGAATCATCGATAAATTATTAATTTAGTTCGAATATCTAAAAATTATTATTTTTGTTTTTATTATTCGCACTTTGATTTCCGATAAAAATCGTTCATCTTAATGAACGAGATAAATGGATTTATATTGACCTCGGGACACTTCAAACTTTATTTGTTTATTCAAACTTTCCCGACTCAACGATTAAATCATCGATAAATTATTAATTAACTTCGAATATCTAAAGATTATTATTTTTCTTTTTTTTTATTTGCACTTTGATTTCCAAGGAAAATCGTTCATCTTAATGAACGAGATAAATGGATTTACTTCCTATCTCGAGACACTTCAACCTTTATTTGTTGATTCAAATTTCCCCGACTCGACGATTGAATTATCGATAAATTATTAATTAAGTTCGAATATCGAAAACTTATTATTTTTCTTTTTTTTTACTTGCACTTTGATTTCCGATAAAAATCGTTGTTCTTAATGAACGAGCTAAATGAATTTAATGTTTACCTCGGAACACTTCAAACTTAATTTTTTACTTCAATTTTCCCTGACTCGAGGATTGAATCATCGATAAATTATTAATTAAGTTTGAATATCAAAAAATTACAACTTTTCTTATTTCCTTTATTTCCACTTTGATTTCCGATGAAAATCGTTCTCCTTAATGAGCAAGATAAATGGATTTGTCGAAACGATAGAAATGTCTCGAGACTGGTACGTGAGAGTGTTGAGTGTACCGATGTTACGGTAAATATTGTAATTATCCAACTCTGTTTGATATACCGTATAATTAGCTTGCAACCGAGTGATCAGTTCCTATCGCATATATATATCCCCACATACCTATATCTATATACATATATGTATATATATATAACGAGCCAATGTATAAAACATTTAATAATGCACAGTTTGATATCAATTTAATTGGTCAATGAGAATCGTAAATTGTGATCTATCGATACTGCAAAGAAATCTACGAGCCCGTGACTTTCTACATATATTTACATACATATATACAAATGCATATATTTATAAATACATATAGTAATACTCGCCATTAGTAACGAGTCGCTGGGAAGATTTATTGGCAAGTAGAAATACATACGAGAGCAAAAGTTCGAGGAGTTGCAAACAAAAGTGAACGATTCGAATTCTGGTCCCGGAAATAAAAGAGAATGAGAGAGAGTGACTGAAGAAAGTATATATGTATGAGAGAGAGAGAGAGAGAGAGAGAGAGAGATAGATTCACGATGTCCAAGAAGTTTCGAGCTCGCCGTACGTTCCGGATTTTCTTACACCGCGGACACAAACACACGTTCGAGTTCCTTTTCATCTTCTCTTCGCTCTCTTTCCGTTTCTCGTACCTCTTGCTCACGCATAAGTATAGACAGTCAAGAAGAAGAGAGAGAGAGAAAGAGAGCTCTCTCTTTTACTCTTGAGAGAAGGAGAGAATCGCAAGAGAGCACGCTGAAAGAGGAGGAGAGAGAGGGAGGAGAGAAGGAGAGAGGAGATATTCGCGAGCGTGTACCGTTTTAGCCGAGTATTTCAGCTCGTTAGGATAACGAGGATCTAATATCGCGTTCACAGCCCGGCCAATTACACGTTACGACCAACAAGAAAGAGAGACCAGCCCGACGACGACGACGACGACGACGACATCGACGGGAGTGCGCGCCCTGCCGTCTTTCGGCGATTCCCTCGTCGCTATACAAACCGCCTAAAGAGCTATAGACATAAATATAAAATAGTAATACATTAAATACCGACAACGTCGCAGGATGAGAGTCGAAACGGTAGCTGAGCGCAACGGCGCGATCAGTGACCGAAGTACGCGACGAGGGAGATCCCATCGAGCCGAGAAACTCTCCCTCTCGTGGAAAATCTCTTCTACGTAAATGAGAGAGAGAGAGAGAGAGAGAGAGAGAGAGAGAGAGAGAGAGAGAGAGAGAGAGAGAACAAAAAGAAGAAAATAGAATAAAGCTCAACGACGAACGAGACGCTATTCGAGCGTTTCGTACCGATCGAGACTCGAAAACGACGGTGCTTTTCAATCGCTTTTGAACCTCTTCGAGCAGCCCTCTTCGGCAAACACATTTTCCCTTTAATAACGTGAGACACGGAGGCGCATTGAAACGCTGGGCGTCGCGACTTTACCCTCTCTTTTGCGTGATCTATGATGAGACATCTGCCCAAGGAGGCAAACCAGGAGGAGAGAGGGAGAGAGAGGGAGGAGAAGCTGAGAGATCATACGAGAAGGCGACACATTTACGGGCAGCTAAGTGGGCTTTCTCGGTTACTGTTGGGCTCTCGTCTCATCCGCGTGGAAATCCTCCGAAGCAAAAGCAGGCGAAACATCACTGGGTATCGTATATTCATATCGTCTCGCTCTATAGGAGATTCGAGCACTCTCCTCTCCTCTCTTCTTACTTTAATTCCTTGTTCTTTTCTTTGGATGTTCCTTTGGCTCGCGCCGCGACACACGACTCTCCCTCTCCCTCTCTCTCTCTCTTTCTTGAAGATCATTCGTCTCTTTTTCTCTCCCAGACGATTCCCAAAAGCCATCGCGATAAATTATATCGCTCTCGCATTTTCGCACACACAGACCACGGGGTCAGCGCGCCCACGCGCTTTGACTTATACGATCGCGAGACTCGGGGTCCTCTTTTGGAAAGACGGAGAGGGAACGAGTCGGTCGATCGGATGTGAGAGAAGCTCGACTAGACGGGAGAAAAACAATAAAAACAGTTGGCGATATTTTTGCGTTTCGCGGAAGGGATGTTTTAACTGATGGAGGGAGGAGGGGGTGGGGATGAGAGCAAGTAACGAGGAGAATTGCGAAATTATTTTCAAGAGGACGAATCGTTTTACGTAATTAGTACAGAAATAAATCAAATAAACAATTAATTAAAAATTTTTGCATCGCCAAAAAAGAAAAAAAAAGATTGTAAATTATTGGATTGAAATATCGACGAAGATCTTACGTTTACGTGGAATTGGGTCAAACCATTCTTATCAAACCATTCTTATCTAGCCTCTCAGTCGCATCGGCCAACTTCAGGAAAATTTCTGTGGTTTGGAAATTTCACCTAACCAACCCCCGCACTCCTACCCCCCCCCCCTCCCTCTTGTTATACGTAACCCGAGAGTCGTAAGGAAAAGTCGTGTTTTCGAGAAACCGCGAAGACCTCTCGTGTGGCAAAACAACCCCTTTAGGCCGATTAACAGCCCAGCGTTCACCACGAGGGTCAAGACTTGCCTGAGGTCAGAATCTCTCGGTTTATATACCCAGGACGACAAAAGTTTCACCGGGGCGAGAGAAACCAGTCGCAAAATCCTACATCCCTCCTTCTCCCTCCCACACAAACCCATATTTCCCCGTATATTTAAGCAAAATAGCACGATAAACAAGAGCCCGTTGCAGAGGGATGGTTGCAGCAGCGAGAAAGGGTTAGGGGGAGGGGGGTTGGAAATACAGAACGAGACCATGCAGGGTTGCAGCCATTAATTTGCGGTTCGCAAGTTGCCGCCGTAGCGGCGGAAATTTAGTGAGCCACTAGCCAGTACTACGGGGTTAGAGAGACGACCCCTAATGGCTATCGCGCTCCGATCCCTTGCGGCCGAGCGTATAACCCCCTCTTCATCTCTATAGCCATTGCAGTGGGATGGAGGAGAGGAGGAGGAGGAGGGTTTGGTTATGTCCAACATGTACGAATATACGTATATAGATGTAGGCAAAACCCCAAACCTCCTGGGTTGAGAAGCATTCTCCTCCCTCCCTCTTCCACCCCAACTAACCCCCCACCCCCCTCCTCCTCCTCTTCCCACTCTACCACTACCCACACCCGCAGAACGACCAGCAAACATACACGCAGAATCGGCTCTTTGCATGACAGAAATTCCTGTAATTACGAATTGCCAGAGGGTTAAATACGACAACGAGGTGAAAAGGGAGACGCAACGTTTGTACAATTCGCGGATCCTTTCGGGGCCAGGTCATGGGCTCGTTCCATAGTTTTTGGGGCAAACGAGGGAGACCTTCTAGCCACGAGACGAAACGAAATATTTTGCTGCGATGATAAAATGTACCCACGAATTAAATTAATTATAATTACCTGTTTTTAATTTTCAAGTTTGAAAAATTGATTTTTTGATCACGTGATGATTTTTATAGACATGGAGAAAATTGGAAGTTTTTCCAATGATTTTCTTTGTTTTAGTCGGATCTTGTTCGACAGTTGAAATTTTTAGTGAATATTCCTCGAACCCGAGTAAAATAAATAAATCGATACGAAGACAAATAATTAAATTAAAATTCAATGAATTAATTAATTAATTGAATTAAACAAATTAACTCCCGAGTAATCATTCCGACAGTTTTCATTCCGTAACGTTCCCCTCAATGACAGAACAAAAAGAAACGTCAGAAGTGTCCTGTCATCTGGAGTTCATTGATAGTCGTCGTCGACGTCGTCGTCGTCGGGGGCAACCGTTCATTTGTCACTGGTGCTCGGTCTCTCCCGGCTGAAATAAAGGGGTGGCTCGTTAATTCGGGATCAATTACCGACTAGGTCGCTTGCTCACTCGAGCACGAAGTGCCTACCGAGCAATGTGTCACCGGAAAATGGACCGTGGAGAGACAGAGATAAAGAGTGTACGAGAGGGAAAATGTTCGAGCTCCGTAGCGAAACTGTGGGGCACGCCCACCCAAACGTATAATTAGCGATTCCGGGGACACGTCGAGAGAAAGAGAGAGAGAGACACACACACACAAACACACATTCGCGTCTCGCTCGGTTTAACGCAGCGGCCGGTTTTCCAATTTCTCTCACACGTTCCAACACAACTCGATTCGATCCTCGATGACGTTTTATCCTGCAGAAGAACAAGGACGAAAGAAAAATAATAACAAGAAAAAACAAAAGAAGATATAAATAAAGAAAAAAATATAACAGTAAAACACGATTTTATCATTCGATCTGAGTGTTTTAATCATCGTTATGTTCGATTGATGATTATATACATATATATACATACATATATGTATATATATATATTGAGCACATGTTATGTATAATTTTCACGAGACAAGACTGGGGTACGCGATTACATGAGATTCGTTCCTTAATTGAAAATCACGAGTACACGTAATATCGATGTACGATGATAATAATAATAATAATAATAATAATAATAATAATAATATTTACAGAATTTATGTATGTATGAGATCGTTTTAATTTTGTTGTTTTGTTTTTTTGTTTTCGTAAAGCACGTCATCGTAGCCGTAGCCCTTAATCGTCGCGAATTATTATTTACATTATTTCTACAAACTACGATAACATTTTCGTATAATATATATTTCGATTTTGTTTTCTTAAGTCTTACAGGACGAACGAGTCGTCGATTTAATTGTGTACAAATTAATTTCTATATGCGTTAAATATTATTCACAGCGACGATGTATTTACATTGGAAATATATTAAGATTTTGTTTTTTCTGAAGCGAGGACAGATTTAATTTTTTTTTGAGTGTTTTTTTTTAAACCGAAGATCGACTCTCGGGATCGGCAATTTCCTCGCCGTCTTCGTCCACCGGTATCGTCGAATGATTGTACAAGCCCTGTGCCATCAGCTGAAGAGCCAGAGGATTTTTTTGACCCGTTGCTTTCTTGATTTTGGCACGTTTGTTTTGAAACCAAATTTTAATTTGAGCCTCGTTCAAACCAAGATCACGTGACAATTGTTGTCTTCGACGCTCCGTGAGATAACGATTCTCAACAAATTCGGTCTTCAATCTCGCCAGTTGTTCACCACTGAACGCCGTTCTCGGTCGTTTCTCCTCGGGCGTCGACTGTTTTTCTCCGGTTGACGTTCGCTTGACTCGTCTCGTTCTTGGTCCTATATATATTTTTTTTTGACAGATAGAGAAAGATAGATATATAGATATACAGATAAGAAATAATATTCGTAAAAAGTAGAAGCTCGTGTCTCTTTGCTCGGCTATAATTCAAGCTTGAATTATTCAATCCTAGGACTACCTTCAGTTTCGTCAAACGACCACAAATTCCACGGTAATAAAAGAAGAAAAAAAAAATTCACGTACAAATATCTATCTATATGTGTGTAAGTTTATTTCGTGGATTTCAGGTGTCTTGTTAGGCCTGTGGGAAAACGAAACGTGTGCGCGTCTCGATGTCACACGGAAGGATATGAATGTCAGACGAAGGAAAAGCCCGCGTGCCACGCCGGTAACGTACAATAATGTAACATTGTAACGGGCGAAGAGCGCCCGCGGGACTCACGTGTAAGCCCTCGTTACCGCACTATTTATTAATAACATGTATACTCGGGTAGAAATTTATGCGACAGCAAAAGTGAACGACAAGCAAGAAGGTAACGTCGTCGAGAAAAAAAAGAAGGAAAGTAAAAAAACGAAGAAACATCAAACAAACAAAATAAAAGAAGCGTACTTTGTGCTGCGGAGAGACTACTACTCCTTATGGTCGCGGAATAATTTATCGTCGTCACGGACTGAGTTACGATTTTTCTACACGACGTAAAACAAGGACGGGCCAAATTTATCGAAAGAAACTGTCTTCATTTTTGTTGTTTGTTCTTCTTTTTTATTTTGCTTTCCATCGACTTTTTCTTTTCGTCGATTTATAAACGACCATCGCGATAAATAAATATACACAGGGAGGTTTGTATAATTTTTGTTTTTCTAAGAACTTTTGATAACTGTGATATCGAAAAATTATTCATTGTTAAAAGACGTTCGCGTTGAGGATTATTCAAACTAAATAAATAATAAAAATTGATTTAAATTTTATTGAATGCTTATTTCGTACGAGAAAATTCAATTTTTGGGGATAGTTTTGGATTGTTTGAAAAAATAATAGAAGAGGATTAAATTTGATAAGAGATGGTCCGGGACCCGGAGGGACGTAGTGGCTCGATGAATATTTATCACGTCACGAAATCGTCGAGATTAAAAAAAAAAAAATTTAAGATTTATAGTTCGTGGCAATTTCGTAACGATTCGGGTCCCGGAAGATCGAGAAATACGCGTAGTTTTATCGAGTAATTCATTTCGTTTTTTTTTGTTAGCGAAACGTCGTAATCGAAGGGTCGAAGCCCGAACAGTGGGTCTATAAGCGAGCGAGCCGTTGACCCGGTTTTATCGCAAGTAGGTTCGTACGATCGTTTTCGACGTATGGATATAAATCGAATCGATAATTTGAGCGTCGTACGACGATAAACCTTTCATCGCCCGATTAAACGTATCTTCGACGTGTCGCGAATGTTTGTTCGCGAGCGAGGTCGTTGAATTTTGCAACAGTTGGAGCGAACGTTAGGAGGTGTTTGAAAAAACAAAGTCGAGCCTCGCGTTTCGACTGCGGAAAGTGCGAATGGAGTTGGATACAAAAAGAGAAGAGAAGAGGCGCGATCGAGGGACAAAAATTAATGGGACGCGGGAAACTCGGTCAAGTGGTGCGATTCGAATGGGCGTACGTTAACCCCGTTCGACACGTCGCAACCCTCCCGTGTCCGTATAAGCATATGGTCGAGCGAGAACTTTTAACGCGACTGTAGAGACCGAGTAATCTAGGCTGATGTGTGACGACTATGACCCGACACGAGAAACGTTTTCTTCTTCGTCTGTCTCTTCTTCTATCTTTTTATTCTTTCTCTCCCTCCTTTTTTATCGGCTGGTCTAATGCCACGTTATAACAAAAGTGGAACGTTATCGCTATCGATATCGGTAGTGATCACTACGAGTAAAGAAAATGTAGTCGTTTGGCACATTTGGCGAGAAAAAAAGAGAGAAGCCTCGTTTCGCTGAAGTAGTCCTAGTTTGTTATAAATACGTAACCTAAATAATCGACGATTCGAATCTCGAAATAAATTGAAACTTAGGTGAGAAGAGGTATTTATAAATTAGCCAACTAACCGGAAGAGGGCCTGTCCGAGTATCTCGTGCAGTAGACCCAGGCGGGCCAAGAACTTTGGCCGTTCTGTTGTCCGGAACTGGTACCGGAAGTTGTCGAAGAAGCGACGCTGTCACCACTGACGGATTCGGCGCAACCGATCGTCGAGGCAGCGGAGGATAATGAGGTGCCGCCATTTATCGAGCAGCCGGTAACCGAGCTACGGCTACTCGCGAGGCTTTCCAAACTTCCGCTTCTGCTGAGTCCACTAGAATGACGGGTTAGCGCGGGCGAGGTGGTGTCGAAATTGTCTCTGTCCTGTCGCGAATGATGATGTGACGAGGTCGTGTAAACCTGGGTCGTTGGTGTCGACGAGGATTGTGGCGAGACGAGTCTCGTCGTTGCGATCGACGCGAGACTAAGATCCCGCGCAACAGGAAGCGGACTGTGACGGGGTAGTTTCGCGCTGGGACGTATAGGCGATTGGCAAGGTCGTTTCACGGATGTTCTCGTGCTCAATATCGCGTCTCTACCGAAATCCGGGCGTAGTATGTTGTCGACGCTGAATCTCAACGTGGCGCTGTCATCATCGCATTCCCGATGACGTATCGTTCGGGAAGACGGTGAATCAACGACTATGTGACCGTCGATCGACATTCCTGGCGACGGTGAACGCAAGGATCTCGACAGCTGATGATGATGATGGTAATTGTGATGTAGATGGTTGGGATGACGATGATGATGATGAAGTGGATGATGATGACGATGATGATGGTGATGACCGACCAGGCCAAGACGAAGTCCGTAAGCGCTCTCCATTGTCGCCAGAGCCACGCTCATCGTTATATTACTCTCGTTATTATCACGGATGAAACGTACTTGTCGATTAAAAAGTCCTCTTGGAAAATTCTATCCAAGGAATCGTTCAACGCATGGTACGATTTCGATCCGTTGCACGCGGACACTAATTTGTCCAAATCCGGAATTATTTTCTCGATGTCTCGTAACACTGTCGCCTTTCACGTTTCACTAAATGAGGATCGAGTGTCTACTTGCGTTGGAATTATGCTTCGGAGTTAAAAGAGAGAAGGACCTCTCGCGAGGTATCGACGAATGACACAAAAAATTTTGGGAAAACGCACGAGCTTGCGGAATTCTCGATGCGGATAACAAAAACCGGTCCAACGCTTCGATCGTATATAATAATTTCGGGTTCTAGTCCACAAGGGGCTTTTCCCGTAGGGTTTTACACCGAGTTATACTCGAGCGAGTGCCGTGACGGGTCTGACTGGCTGTCCATCCGTCGCTCGGTGATGTCTAAACTAGGGGGCCCCCGAGGTCCGTACTTACCCACCGTTCCCTCCACGGCCACCGAGAGACAGAGTTGCTACGACTTCCTCCTCCTCCTCCTCCTCCTCCTACTACTACTTCTTCTTCTACGTCCACATATCTTTGCCCCTACTACGTTGTCCCGCTTTTGCGCCAACCACTCCTCCTACGCAACCGACGAGCCTCGAAACCCGGTCGTGGTTTGTCTGCCCGGAGTACACTAGACACCCTCGATTGTATCTCTATTAACGTCGTGCCGGTAGACTCCGCCCACCGGACCGACGGTAGCGACGCCTCTCGCGCGCTAACGCCACTGGCTTACCCCCACCATCACTACCGCCACTGCAACCGCCGAGCGTTCGCTCCGTGCGTGGGAGTGGGGGAAGCCTGAGGCCCCTTCGCGCACCGTGATCCCGCAACGCGCGGCGAGATTTTCCACGACCGACACTTACAGAAAGCCACTATAATCCAAATACCCACCGACCGCTGGGAAAAAATCCGTCTGTTCGACCCCACCGAAGAGGCCGAAGAGCCGGGAAGCTTTTTCTCCTCCCGCACGAGCAAAAAACTTCAAGCTTGGCCCAACAAAATTCTCGTCTGAGCGTGCGCGTGGTTGATTAAAAATTCAGTTTTCCAAGTAAGCGATTTGGTCCCGTCCGTATTTTCCTCTATTTTTCACGGAGGGTTGATTGAAACGCTGATTTACGAGCTTGGCAAGGTGGACAAGATTCTCGCTTCCCCCCACCCGGAAAAAAAGCTCGGGCGTCTCCCACTCTGCGGCGAGCGGGAGGCCACGCCCCCAGTCTTGCTCCGCCCACTCCGGACGAAAAGAGACCGCCCAACTCCATCGGTTTCAGGGTCGCGGAACGGCCGCGCTTCCACAACCGGTGGGGCCCCTTCGTACCCGTGGCTCTTGCCTTTGTTCCAACCCCGCGAGCGTGCGAGTAACCACGATTCGACACGGATCTGCGTATAGATATATACAGCCGCGTTTACCCAGCCCGTTCTTCTCGTACGTTCATTTTTTTTCTACTTTTTACGTACGTTTTAATTCGTCATTTCTTCGAGTCGGCAAACATCCTCCCCGTGTCGTGTCCATAAGGGCAGCTCTCGGTCCTCTCGCACGTTTTATGGTTCTCTCGTCGACGCGAGTGAAATTGCTTCATACAAAAATGTACCACCCTTGCGGCTTTGCCATTATAGCCCGACACATATATATGTGTGTATGTACACGTGAAACGACCAATTCTCTCTCTCACTCTTGGATAGAGGGGGGGAGGTTTCCTCTTTATTTTTTCGCTACGCGATTTTACAACGTAACAACAAACAAATGTATTACCCGAGAGCGACGCGCGGCAGATGCTGTTGAACTCAAGCCCCCCTCCACCCTCCCCCCTCTCCTTCTCCCCCTTCCCTTTCACTCTATGTGACATAATTTATTCCACGATCGTTCTAACGCGCTTCGACTATACATCGTTTATTTGTCGGCCTCAGAGGTTACGGAAGAGAAAAAAGAGTGAGAGAGAGAGAGGGGGCTCCGAACTCGGGCTAACATTGCCCGAATGGGTTCCAGGCGTTCTCCGTACCCGCTCTATTATATTGTATCATCGAATGTCTGCGAGGCGCACACGATTTAGCTCCCCGGTTTCTCTATATTGAACCAGCTGTCCACGTAGTGAACGTATTAATAAATTATGATTTCTAAATTACCGCTTGGACGCGGTTCAGCCAAGCGCATGGATAAACGATGGAGTAAGAGGGAGAGAGAGAGAGAGGGAGATGAAAAGAGGCCAAATCGTTCAGTGAGCGTGGCGTTTATTATAATACATGGAAAAAGCTTTACTTTCAACCCCTAAACGACCTCAAAAAGTGTACATATGATATTTTTGTAATGGACGATTCGTTTCAACGGTTTTGCGTCGGGTCTATCGTGAACACCCTAAAACAAATTTCTTCTTACAACCCTCAACCTCCAGAATCTATTTTTTAGAACCCATGAAAAAAGTGCCCTTGTTAATAATAAAATAATATAATTGTGTTAAACAACTATGATTCTTCTCTATCAATCTTAACAGAACCTCCATACCTTCCCTAGAACCTAAGTGCGAATTTTACTGATAATTTGCAGGTTCCCCGTAGGATCTCGCCTCGCATTTACAAGAAATAAATTACATAGCTCGATATCGTGCTCTCAACAGCTTTGTAAAATTATCAAAGAGCATCGAGAAATATCGATTCTCCGCTGAATAAAAAACGCATCGCGACACGCGAAACCGCACGATCAATCACGAGCTCGTATCTTTAATTAGAATTATTTAATTGCAATTTGCGTGTTTATTTGTTCCTTCTCCCCCCACCATTAACCCAGCAGGTATGTTCGATCGCGCACCGAGATCCGGATGGGGATTAGATTGATCGGGTTAAATTACAAGGGAGGACGAGAGCACGAGGGTAGAGAGGTAGAAAGAGAGGTAAATATCGGATTTCCACGAGAGACAAGTGGTACACTTATTGCGCGATGGGGCTTCGTTTCGCACGCGCTTATCGCTCTATACGATGTGTGACCGTGCTTACGATAATATCAATAACAATAATAACAACAACAATAACAATCTCTATAAACTTTTATGTCAAAAAAATAAAAAAAAATTTAAAAACAAAGAAAACGCCAGTGTCCGCGCAGACACGGTATTAAACATGCCGCACGCGCATTAGGAACACGCGAGCCGTATAAGAGAGGCCCGTCATTAAATCGTGTGTCTAACAATAATTAAAATCTGTAAAGTTAACGTCTCGTGACAAAGCGGTCACGCGGACTTCCAGGGTGGTTGAGGGTTCGGAGGTGGAAAAGGGGAGAGGACGGGGACTTCAGATACGCGACTCGCTTTGAATAATTGAACGGGATGGCTCTCGACGAAGCGGTCTCTTTCTCTCTCGCGGCAAGAGGCAAAGCTCTCTTGGCACGTATATATAATAGCATAGACGTATAAACCGCCCGGCTTAAACGTATACGCGTGTTGCAACGTTCCGCGTGTAAGCCAATGAGTCGTCGTAACGCGGCAAGCTCTCTCTCGCTTCGCTGACTGTCGATTAGCATGCAAATTGTTTTATCTAATTGTTTTCACTCTCTGTCTCTTTTAAACTCGCTCTCTTTGCTCTCCGAGACTCTCGTATAAGTTAAAGATAATTATCCCCACCTTCATTCCAGCAACCGTTCGCCGTTCGACGTCAATTCTCCGCAATCGACGATACGAGACTGATGGAACGATAGATTGTTCGAAAAGAAACGGTAAGGGGAAAAAAACAAAAGAAAACTTGCGTACAAGAATAAAGCATGGTCGATATAACGACGCGTAGAGAAAGCGAGAGAGAGAGAGGGGGGGGGAGAGAGAGAGAGAGAGAGAGAGAGAGAGAGAGAGAGAGAGAGAGAGAGAGAGAGAGAGAGAGATAGAGAGAGAGTAACGAGTTTCTTAATTAGAACGCGCTGGGTGTGGTCGGATGTTTGTTGTAAACGGGATTCTTTTTTAAATAGATTTTTATCCGTTATTGCCGTCGTATCGACAAGACGAGACAGGATGATGAATCGCTTCATACGTAAGACAGAAGCTTCCTAAGAATTTTTCATGAGCTAACAACCTCGCGATTTTTCATGACTAATTGTAAGAAAAGACAATTGTTATTTTCCGTCGAGGCGAATATTTTTAAATTTCCAACGACATCTTTAAACCGCAAGCTTTTTTTCTACTCCCTTATCGCGCTGAACCGAAACGTCACGTCTGACCCAATTCTCGAGAAAATTGAAAAAAAAAAAACGATTCATCACGTGCGTCTCTATTTTACGCATCCCTAAAATAGAGACGCACGGGAGACGAAAAGAAAGGTGAGAAAAACCGGTCACGGATGGTCTAAACACGTATCCTACGTGTCAATTTATCAATAAGGATATTATCCGTGGCGTAGAGACGATGTGAACGTAAAAGGAAGAAGAAGATGCAAAGAAGAAAAAAAGCAACAACAACAACAACAACAACAACAAACGAACGAAAGATCGTTTCTTCTGGAGAGCTTCGGGTAACGCCCCGAACTCGAGCGGCCAGCGAATCAACCGTTGGATTTCACGAGTGGAGTCGGCGCAAGGGAGAGAGAGAGAGCGCGCGCATACAACCCGGTAGTGGGGGTAAGGACCCCGGTAAGGCCCCTCACCAAAACGAGTTTATCGCGGCGCGGCGCTGCCGGCGCGCTCCGGACTCGTACACGTTACACGGAGGCGACTATATACTTACACGCGTACCGCTCTATTCGATCGGGGGCCACGGTGCAACGGAAAACGATCACACATATATATATATAAAACTTTGTCGACGCGTAAATAAACAGGCCCCTTTTCTAGCCGCTTAATTCTCTTCAAAAACCTTTCCCTCCCTTTCTTCCACTCTTTCACGTACCTCGCACACGCTCAACGAAGTCCGACGTTATAAACTGTGTCTCGACGAAAAAACGAATAAAGCGGGATGCGACGAGCGATATCTCACGCACACGCACACATACATATCTATATATGTACAAAATTGTATATAGATATATATACATATATTTGTACGTATAAGAGCGCGCTAACAGCACGGGGAATCGCGTTTTAAGAGTCTGTAACTAGCCCCCTGGGAAGAGAGCTGTTTCTCAACCACTTCTTCTTCTCCTCAGCCCCATGGATCGAAGACCTATATAGCTTCGCCGATACTAACTCTCCGCGGGGATACTGAAAGGAGAGGGGTGAGGGGGGGGGGGGTGCAAATGCGACGTATCCTTTTTCAACTCGCGCGCCCGGTTTTCTTGTTCAGTTCTTCATTTCTATAATAACGTATAAATACCCGAAGAGTTGGAATTCGCGTGAATTCCAAATGTTTCCAAGACCCCCCCCCCCCGCCCGCCCGGCCCGAGGTGTATAAGAGTAAATTCGCAACGATACTTTGGGAACCTCGTGAAATATTATCGTGAGGCCTGAATTTAAACGAGATTAAACCTTGTACGGCATTCATGACGTAATTCTAGTTTTTACAACAACTCGAGAAGGTTTCGTTACATTTTTGTGACCGAAGTATCGTGAATTTTGATCGTTAACAATGACGAAGTTTCGTCCTGGGAGCGAGTGCGGATTGTTTTGTTCACTTTTGTAAGTTAATGATTTCTAGTCCCGGCGTAGAGAGTTTTTGTTTTTACGTAGCATGAAAAATCACGAAAATAATACAAATAGATTCGTAAACACGTATCGGTCGAGTCGTTACGAGAGAGCGAAAAGAAATTGCGAATTCCCTTGAGACGGAGATCTCAGTCACGTCACGTTGGGCAGAGGACCTCGGTAAGTAAACGCGTGCCCAGAAACGCGAAGGAAGAGGGAGAGAGAGAGAGAGAGAGAGATCGAAGAGAAAAGAAACGGAAACGGTCCAATCGGCGTCTCGGCCAGGCGTGAGTGCACGGCGCGCGCGAATAGATTGGTTTTCTTTCTTTCTTTTGTTTTTTTTTTGTTTTGTTTATTAACTCGACAGAGCTGATCAAGCAGGGACAGGATAAGAGGGGAGGGGGAGTGGTGGAAGAAAAGGAAACAAGTTCGAATCGAGCTCACCCCGATTATTCTCCGTCTCGCTCTCGTCGCAGGCAGAGTCTCGTATAGTCGAGAGAAATAACGAGAGCGAGAGAGAGAGTGAGCTTTCGGTAAACGGGGGTTCTATTTATGGCACTGCGAACTCTATAATCAGAGCGGCGGTAGGGCGACGACTTATTTAGATTAATTAATACGAAGCCCCGCCCGCGAAACCGGTAGTCGACCAATCGCCGCGCGCTACTCCCCACCACGCGTCCGCCTGGTGGGGGAAGTGGGCGTGACCGCTCGATATACCAGGTGACGCCCAGTTCTCGACCGCTCTCCGGGGTGTGCGTCCACTCGCACACCCCGAGAACGGTCCACGTGTGTGCGAGCCGGCGCAGAGACCGGGTTCGCACGTTCTAAGCATCCGCGTGAGACGCCAGCTCTTTTTACGTGCTCTTTGCTCAGCATACTCGTTAACTCCGGCACTCGAGCGATAAAATAGCAAAAAGCTTACCCATATCGTATCTTATCCAGGCTGCTGGGTAGCTGCGCCGCAGAGACCGCACGCACACACACACACACAGATACACGGCTTCTCCGACACCCGACGCCAATCTATCCCTACCAGCCATTTCGTCACGATTCGTTAACCCTCTCACGCTATCTCGCACCCCTCTCGCTCCCGTCTTCCTCTCGGTTCACTTTTCCCTCATCCGCGAGGCGTTCGAGTGTGGACCGAGAAGGAAGCTAAGAGGACGCACGGTGAATCGCGCGAGAGCGAGTGCCGCGGAATGGAACGCTTATTGGTTAAGTTAACGCTTCGTTCGTGTGTTTTGACCACGATCAAGATTTGGATCAAGACGCGTGTCGTCGCTTGAGTACGATCTCGCGGTTTGGTAGGAGATGCATAAGGCGTGGCCGGGGATTAATCGAGGCGACCCCTCGCGTATAAACCGGAAAGCGCCAATGTCGCGCGCGTGATCGATCGGTATCAATCTTCTGAGCGTCAACGAGCCTCAGTTCCGGTGAATCTTCCTCAGATTCCACGCAAGGATAACCCAACGAGTGTGGATGAGCAACATATCAACGAAACTTCGTCTAGCCTGACGAAGCTCCTCTCGTACGTCCAATTAGTTCGATTGGCATCGAATCCAACCGTAAAAAAAAACAGCTCGTCATTCTCGATCCGCGCGTGTATCCACAGCTTGATGAACCAGAAAGTGGGCTGTGTATCGTGCCAAGTAACGATTCGATCCCTTCTAGTGTCTGGACCCAGCGGAGCCCCTCTCTTTCAGCCCCACCTTGGCTACCTCGACAAGGTCGTTCTTTTCGGGGAGGAGGGGGCTTCCCGCAGGGACGAATAAACGAGCAAACACCCCATGATCCAGACACCCAAAGCGTTTATTCCCCTAATCCAGTTTATAAACACTCAAGCGGGTGCCACACCCACTCGGCAGGGTTGCCTCTGCCACGAAACTCGGACGATTCCGTTCTCTCGTGAAAATGCCCGTGTACGTACATGGGGACGCGCGTTGCGCGTAACGATGAGCCCCGCATATATAGTTACCGAGAGTATTTATAACCGTCGGTGGATTCTGAGATAATGTACACCCGGTACACGCGATTCTTTTCTTTCTCTCTCTCTCTCTCTCTCTCTATGTATATATAGATGGGCATAGAAAGAATACAGAGGCGAAGATAACCGCACCCCGGGGACCGTCTCTTTCGCTCCGCAAAACGTTTCTCCACAAGGCACCCCTCCTTTTCATCCGTAGAGCGTGGTGTCCGCGCGGTATGTTAGACGTGTATATATACACACCCTGGTACGTAGCCCCCCTTCCCTCTCGTAGCTTTAACGCGATGGGGAACCGCAAAGCATTCCCGGCGAGAGAACGCGCGCGCACACTCTCTCTCTCCCCTGCCTACTGATTTATCGGTGGCCAAGTGATAAACGAGCCGAGCTCATCTCTCTATATCGCTTTCTTTCTCTATAACTATGTATATCTATACGCAATACGCAACCCCTCTTCAGCTCCTTTTCCAGCTTGTTTCGCTGCCGCTTCATTCCGCAACGCTCAACGGCAAACGCAAGTGCGAAATTATCATCGACATTTCACCAATGCGTTGTGTACTAGGAGTCAAATACGGTTGCGCTCTTTGTTTCGATGAAGTTTGTAAATATAGAACCGTTTTACCAATATGGCGTTGAACATGCACACAGGGAGGCTGTCGACAAGGAAATGGGCTCGGAAATCATTTCCGTCTAACAGAAGAGGTTCCCGTCTAACGACAATGGAGTTGAACAAATTAGATGTATTCCCAACCGTAACTTTATCGTAATCGCCCATTTACCGTCGGTCGGTAACGCGCGAGTCATTTCTCGAACGGCTTCGATCCGTGGCGAATACGCCGATAGCGCGGTCCCCATTAATCAATGCGATTTGTCGCGTATAACGCGCGCGCCTACGTATTATACGAGAATGGATCGTGTGTAAGCGAGTTAGTGTTGGAGAGCTTACATTTGGCATCGAGCGCGTAAAGAGAAACGCTGCGTGGACACGCGTCTCTTTCACCGGCGGACGACGGAAGCTCGTTAGCGAAGGTACGCGTATACTACATCCGCGCGAGACTTCCGCGTCCATTAGAATAGTAGTACCGCTGTCTCGGGAGGCCTCCTAGCCGACTCGTTGAACCTTTTAGCCTGGATACCAGAAGTCTCACTAGAGAGAAGGCTCGTTTCGTGGACTTTGGTGCTCCGACGCTTTGACTCCCGTATCCGGCATTATTCCTTCAACTCGACCTTCCTCGCGCTCGAGCTTCCGTCTTCGAACAGGGAAGATTCATCGAGGAAAACGATGAAGTCCATGTGGCTGGGTTGGAATATTCCGAAGGTTCTTGGGTTCCATGTTCACCGAGAAGGTCAGCTTTACGTTACGGACTCGAGAAAGTACGAATAAGTTAAGTTGGTTAGAAGAATGACGTGAGATAGTCCCGTAAAAGTCTAGAATTTTCGAAGATCCATCTCGTCCCGGGCCCGTCGGGATCCGTTTCTCGAGCCAGCGTTTCTCCACGGTCCTTCCTCGCGATCGTAGGAACTCTGAAAAAGACGCTCGGGCAGGTGGCTATAGCGTCTATACCGTGTTTTCTCCACTGTCAAAACTGACTCGGTCACGGATCGTTCGATGGACAATCGTACCGAGGCGTCCATGTTTCGAAAACACGATTCGTTCCAATCCAACGGGGGAGGATTGTTATCAACAATCCTGAACTGGGAAATCGAGGCACTCCGGCCGAAAACCTCGTGTATTTGTACCGTAACAGAGGCCGTATAACCTATAACTATCCTGTCGAGGTCCGAGTCGAAGGATCCTTCGCTGTTTACCTGAAGCTAGCGGAAAAGTTCGTCACGCTTTGCACACCGTGAAATCCACGTGCCCTAGCTACCTTCCCCATTATATTTTCATTCAATGATCTCGTTTTTTCCAAGGAAAATAACGTATTCGGCAAGAAAAAGTGTTTTTTCTCCAGGGTCGAATTAATAACGTCCTACCAGGTCTCCGAGGACTTTGATTAAAACGCCTGGAAGGTTCTTTCGCACCGTTAATAAAATGGAAATGCAAGCTTCGTGGCTGTTGGATTTTGGCGAATCTGGCGAATGCATGGTGTAAGAGTTTAGAAACCATCCGACCCCATACGGTCCCTCATGAATAATTTTCATCTTGACATTAGTCGGAAACCAACCTTGAACTCTTTTTTTCCAGTGGATACCAACAAGACTGTTAAACTTTGCTCGGCAGCGAGAGAGAGAGAGGAGGGACGAAGGCGACGCTGCCTGGACAAAAGCCTGTATCCATGTCGCCATTGTTCCTTGCGGTTGGACCCTCTCCCGGATGGAATTCTACCGGTGTAGGCGAACCACGTATAGGCGAACCACCAGTCGGCGTCTGGCCTGGAAAAACGAAGGGTTTGTTTATATTCATCGTGGGTGCAGGAAGCCTCGTTTCACTTTGCGTGACCAATCACCTCGATGGGGGTCCACACGGACCGAATTCTACGGTCTTCCCTTGTTGCCCTTGACAGGAAAGAACCCCGCGATACAAAATTTCGCAAAAGCTTGAACTTCGATGCAACGAACTTTCTCTATTCCTAGTTTGCATCGAAACTTCTAGTTCAAGCTGGTTTTTTATCTCCGCGTCAGATATTCATTAGGAAACCCGTGGCTCGTTCTTGCCGGTTCCTTTGTTCGGCCCCGTCGCCCGCGGGAGAATGTCGCGGCTCGCGGCTATTCAACGGCAGTCGCAAATGTGTGCAAACTCGCAGGTTTCAGGTAGCAAAGTCGAGGAAGATGATTCCGGGGGTGCTGCCTCAGGTAGCGAAAGAGTGGGGGAGTCTTACGGGTCTCGGCTTTGAGGGGACCGGCTAGACAAGGCCCGATCTCCAAAGCGCGGGGACACAGTGCAACCGTAGAAGCAAACCGAGCGCACCGACTTACCAGGGGGTTGTCCCCTGGCGTTATCCCGCGGAGATAATCAGATTTTCCGTGACTGAGATGTCAAAAATCGTTCCGTTTGGACCCAGTGACGATGCCCTTGACACGTTTTGTCGAGGGATCGCCGTCCGATCGACGATTTTCCAGTGTTTAAGAAAAGTCGCGAGTCAGCTCGAAACGAGGAAAAATGAAAGTGTCGCTCTTTATGCCCGACCGACTTGCCAAAAAAATAGGTGACTCCGGATGAAGAGAATTCTCGATGTCATCTAGCTCCGTCATGGTTGCAGTTGAAACGACAATTTTGTGGGCATTTTTGTCAGCCTCTCGCTGGATGTAAAATGCTGCATGAGTCATGTGATTTTGTCCATTTTTTTCTGATTCCAAATTCAATTGTATACGTACTTGGAATTCGAAAAACGTTTTTCGTGGTAAAAGAAAACAAGTGTTTATCAAATTCGAAGGACTCCGCAGAGTTTTGACAGTCTCACATCCCAAATCTCTGTCGCCTCGTCAAACGTCCTCGGGCCAAAACTTTTTCCAAAATTCGGAGTAGTTGCCGGCTAATCCTCCGCTTAGGACACGGTGCCCAGAAATTCACCGGGCACTGTTTATTCACCGCTGGATAATCCAGCTGAAAAAGTCAGCTTGTTCTTTTTCGTTTGTGCTTAGTTTGAAAGAAATTTACCGTTTATCTCGTTTAGATTCGCGATTCCGTTTTCACCCTTGCGTTCTTAACTCGCCGGAAGCAAAGTTGCTTGTTTACCCTACACTGGATCATCCGGATTTAAAAGTCAGACATTGAAGCAACGAGGAAAATTCTCCAACCCGCTACTGACTTTTAAATCTCGCCGAGCAGATTTTTCGAAATTGAAAATACGAAAACGCTTCTTTCTTCCGCAGGAAGAAAATCATAAAAATCATCCTTTCGTCCTGAAATCCAACTGTCGATTCTGTACGTTTTCGTACAAACTTGACGTAAATATTTATACTGTAACAAAAATCAATGCCTCCTAGAATAGAAAAGATATTTCGATACGACTCGTTCGACTAACTTTTTTTCAACCCCTGTCGAGTCCAACATATAAATATACGACCATTATGACTCGACCTTTTTTCGTTGTCGAGATTTTCTTTTTTTTCCAACCTGATGTGTTTTGACGCGGGATGTCGGACTGGCGTCGAGGCGTGACCCGTAGAAATACAAACAACGCGAGTTTCAATCGTTAGGTGAAAAATGACTTTTTCGAAAATGAAGCGTAACCGAGCCGGAAGAGTCGGGAGAAACTAAAGAGGGCGAGAAAAAGCATGGAAAGTCGAGATGAAATTGGAAAGATCCGTAGCCGAAGCGAGAGAAGCTCCGGAGCAAACGGGATTTGGCGATTAGACGAAACGCCGAGGAGAATCGTGGCTAGCGAGAGAGAAAAAGGGGAAATAGGGGAAGGGGGTAGTTACCCTTAACTCCTTCGGGATCGTTCTCGCTATTTCCAGAGAATTTCTTTCGTTCTCTTCTCCCCCTGAAACCTGCCGAATCGACCATGAGACTGGGTCAGGGTCGAAACCTCGGTTTCACGCCGACGAAGGGAAAAAGGGGAATCGTAACTTCTAATATTCTTCGACCCTGAAGTCTTACTGTCGCCTAGCGTCAGGTGAAACTACACAAACCGACGGAACGAATTTTCACGAAAACATAGATTTTTATTTCTCTTTCGAGCTCGTTGGTCAAATTCGCTTCTTCTTTCCTTCTTTGTCAGAAGGAACGCGGAACGAATCCGCAGCCGGAAACACATTTGCCCCGTGTCAGGTAAATACGAAAAATGCGCCCTTCGATGTTTCTTTAGCTCTGAACTTTTCACATAATTAAACAAATTGAACAACAACCACTTTTTTATTTTTGCGTTAAATATTAATTTGTTTAATATCAAAACAGAATAACGAATCCCGCAAGTTTCAAGCCGTTCGATTAAATTCTCCCTTTCAGAACGTTGTTTAAATTAATTCCCCGAATTCAAGCTGCAACAGAAACAATAATTCCTCTCTATTCTCCCAGACAATTTTTCTCAAACCCTCTCACAAAAATTTTCCTTTTTTAAAGCCAAAAAACTACCAATCACGATTCCCAGACGGAAGAAAACCTTCGATCATTCGCTTAATCAAGATTCGACATAGTTCGCATTCGCGAGAATCGTTTCTCCGTGTGTTTGAAAAATCTCTGTCTCGTAGAAGGAGAAATCAAACGAAAGAGAGGAGAGGAGGAGTTTCTTATTCGGAAGTTATGCGAACGTTCGGTCGGTCACGAACGGGGGCGCGAGTATCTCCGCGGTATTTTTTTTCGAGGAATCTTTTCGAGAAGCAAGGTTCTCGCGGTATATGAGAAAAAGACAATGTGAGAGAGACGAAGAGAGGAGAGAGAAAGAAGATATACGCAGCTTCCATACAGGAGCATCTTTCCGCGTGTAGCGAGAGCCAAAAGTGTGCAAAAGTTTCTGACCGTTTGGTTATGCGGCCGCGTAGGACAGAAGGAGTTTTTGGGCGAAGATCTCTCTCCCTCGCCCCGCGCGGAGAGACAAATGGGCAATTAACGTTAGTTATATCTGCGGAGGGCTCGAACGGGTAGCTCTGACAATATATATATGAATATATGTATATATATATATATCACGCGAGAGTCCCCAACGAGTGAGTCGAGCCAACCGAGGAGTTTTGGGACTCGCGGGAAGGGCTCTCTCGCTACGCGCGAAGATCAGATCTCTCGATATCACTCGCCTCGCCAAGCGCATTCGCCAACCCGTAAAAAAAAAATTTATCTCGTTTTTCCTCGTTGCAAAAAAAATCAAGACTCGTGTACGATTTAAATCATCGTCGCAGAGTTTTGCTGAAATAAACGCTTTTCGCGTCAGGGATTTATGAAAAACGTCGGATTTAACCGCAAATTTAAACAAAATTGTGGAAGAGATGTACTCAACATTTTTATTTTTTAATAAATTAAATTATAATTATTCTTTTCATTGTAATTTTTAAGAATATTGAAAAAATTGACGATATAAAAATCCGAAGCAAATTAATTTTTATTTTTTAATAAATTAAACTATAATTGTTTTTTTTATTGTAATTTTTGAAAATATTGAAAAAATTGACGATATAAAAATCCGAAGCAAATTAATTTTTATTTTTTAATAAATTCAATTATAATTGTTTTTTTTTATTGTAATTTTTGAAAATATTGAAAAAATTGACGATATAAAAATCCGAAGCAAATTAATTTTTATTTTTTAATAAATTAAATTATAATTGTTTTTTTATTGTAATTTTTGAAAATATTGAAAAGATTGACGACATAAAAATGCGAAAAAAATACGAAAAAATTGTTTTCCTAACGATAACAATCAATCAATCGGATTAAACATTTAATTTCCATAAATTCAAAAACTGCCTCAATCTTTCTAAATTTGAATTTTCTTCCCAATCGCAATACAAAAATTCTTAAAAATCTCGACAAAAATCTATAAACGATCCTTCATTCTCACCCCAAAATCAATCAATTTACTCCAAAAAAAAAATCAAAAAAATAAACGTTACAAAATTTCGCCGTCACAAAAAAAAAGTGTAATTCGTTCGAAACAAAAAAAAACAAGAACTTTGGTTGAACGAAAACGCGCAGGTGATATTACGCCGTGGATTGAGAACCCTCGAACGACGTGTGTGGTCCGTTCTGGCGGTGAGGTGCCGACACTCGAGATTCCCCTACCCTCCACTTATTCTTCTTGTTCTTATTATTCCTCTCTTCCTCTCTTCTCCATTCTCTCCTCCTTCTCGCGGCTCTCGTGCTACTCTTGTTTCTTCCTCGTCGCGCGTTCTCTTCTTGTTTTCGCTTCTCGCCGACTATCGCCCTGTACACACACACACACACACACACATACACACACACACATACACACACGGCCATACAAACCCTCCCTGTGCTTTCTCTCTCTTTCTCTCACATACAATTTTCATCTCTCTCCTGCACGTGACCCTCCTCTCTCTCTCTCTCTCTCTCTCTCTCTCTCTCTCTCTCTTTCTCTCTCCCTCTCTCTCTTCGTTCTTCTCGCACGTCATTATATACGCGGGCGCTCTCGGCACGAATCTACTTTAGGTTTTCGTCCCTCTCTCTCTCTCTCTCTCTCTCTCTCTCTCTCTCTCTCTCTCTCTCTCTCTCTTTACTTTTCTCTCATAGAGATCTCGCATCTTTGTCCCATTCACAT
>JAPYZT010001118.1:0-23726 GCA_030522965.1 Tryphoninae sp. A BG-2022a
ATTATATTATATTATATTATATTATATTATATTATATTATATTACATTATATTATATTATATTACATTATATTATATTATATTACATTATATTATATTATATCATATTATATCATATTACATTATATTATATTATATTATATTATATTATATTATATCATATTATATCATATTACATCATAGTATATCATATTATACCTTATTATATTGTATTTTATCATATTATATCATATCACACCATATTATATCACATTATATTATATTAAATTATATTATATGAATATATATGTATATATATGGAAATGAGATATACATGTATCTTCCGTCTCTCTCCTACGACATTGTATTACCACGATTATTGTATTTATAAGTTTGCTATTATCTATAAATTGACTATTGTACACCACTGAGTGATCTGCTGAGCAGTTATTGTTTTCACTATGATTGTAGCTTTGACCGAATCTTTACATTCATTAGATTTAGTTTTTAATTTTAAGACTACACTATCGTATTCACTGTAGGTTTGTGCAGCTTGTACAACATGTAAACATGTTCATCATAACTATGTCGTAAAACCGTGCAACTGACACAATATGGAAACTGTTGTGTATCTACGATATCTCTATATTGCCCCATAGCTTGCCTAGGGCATAATAAATATATCATCATCATCATCTCTGAACTACGTTCACGACTAGCGATTGTTTCGAAAACGTATACGAGCCCGACGAGCCCCAACCGCCCCGACACGACCACTCGCTGCTTGGTATAACCAGTTATGTAAAGATAACCCCTCGATTTTGACTTTTGCACTTTTTTTTAATTTATAACGATTATTCGTCGTTTGTTTGTAATTGTTTAATTAATTAAAACGTTTGTTTGATTATATTTTTTATCAAATAAACAAAACAAAAATAAGCGTCAAATTAGCCGCAAATTTTTGAAATTTTGTTTAATTTGATTTTTTCAAACACCAATCGATTCGGAATCGTTTGTTGGAAAGAAATGATATAATTCGAACATTTGTTTGATCGTTGTTTTTCCAAAAAATCGATAAATAAAATATTGGTTCGTCGTACCTTTCACACTAGATTCTGGCTTAACCAGACTTAAGAGGCAATGTAACTGGCGACGAGCTGCTTGCACTTCGAAAACGGAAAACGGACACTGAGCAACCGATCGCCTTAAAATTTGGAGGATACATAGAGAATTATGGCATAAATTGCATGACAAACATTTTTCCGGTGGTAACTGAATCTGCAAAAATTTTTCCAACATTTTGGAAAAATAAGACTGTCATGCACTTTGTGCCATAATTCTCTATGTATCATCAAAATTTTAAGGCGATCGGTTGCTCAGTGCCGGACAATTTACGAATCCCGTTTTCGAAGTGCAAGTAGCTCGTCGCCAGTTACACTGACTCTTAATATGTGTCGCGTGCATGTAACAATATAACCTACAATTCTTTTTCGGGTCATGTGTGGAGCTATGTAAAGTTAGCACCTCGATTTTGACTTTTGCATCTTTTTTTAATTTATAACGATTGTTTGTCATTGGTTTGTGATCGTTTGATTAATTAAAACATTTATTTGATCATATTTTTTATCAAACAAGCAAAACAAAAATGAGTGTGAAGTTAGCCGCAAATTTTTGAAATTTTATTTATTGATTTTTTGAAAAAACAACGATCAAACAAACGTTTTAATTAATCAAACAATCACAAACCAACGACAAACAATCGTTATAAATTAAAAAAAGATGCAAAAGTCAAAATCGAGGGCTAACTTTACATAGCTGGTATAACCCCACCAACGTACGCTGCTCCGGTTCGTGATCCGTTAAACCCGATCGCCGCGACATCTCATCCCCATACCGCCGTTTGTAACCTATGTGACGTTGACCGCATACGTGCCTGCCAATTAATTATCTTTTCCTTTATGCACTCGCAAACGGTCAATGCTCAACGCCTTTATACTCACCTGAAGTTGGCCGGCCGCAAACTATCGTAGTCACATATATGGCAAGGAGAACAATATTATAGATAATCGGACAGTAAGTACACGACTTAAAATTGCCTCGAACTATACGGCACGGAGCATCGCGTAACGATAACGGCACGTACCGGCACAGAGTACAGCTGTCTTGTCAGTCACCGAAAACACCCGCGCGTTATCTGCGGACCGCCAGATTGTATACATATTGTTACCTTTGCCATGTATACACGAATACGATAGCTCGCGGCCAACTTCACGTTGGTGCAAATAGTTCACCCTTCGACTGCTCGGATATCGCATCGATACTTATCCGCTTTTATCTGTCTTGATACCTTTATATTTTTGTTAACGCCTCCCTTCTTCCCCCTAACGATCGAATAAAGTCTTACCAAAAATTTTACTGATCGTCAATCTATCGATCGAATCATCATTTATATGATCCAACTTTCTCAACCAACGTCACGCACGTACGCTTATAAAGTTTTCGGCAAAACATAACCTCGATCTATCCGATCTATCTAGTTATGGATTTCGCGTCGATCGGTACAGTTCGTTCCAATTTGGAGTCAAATTGATCGAAATTCCTTCGAATTCAATATTGGTGCATCAAACGTGCGTACGACGAATATGTGATTGGTACAAACATTTGAACGGGTGTGTAACTCGTACCGCTTGAAAGCCCTATATGAAATACACCTCCTTCAATTGGTAACTTATCTATCATAATAAACAATACTCGCATGCAACTTGATCATAACTCATAATGGAGGATTTTACAACGAACGGTTCTTCGATTCGACATCGCACCGATCATTCTTACTCTTTCAGCACATAATTCTTCTCACCAATCCGTACACCGCAAATTCTCTCATAGAGATGAATGATAAAAAAAGCGTCACCGCCACCGCCGCCGCTGCCGCCATCAACGATGACAAAAAGTTACATGGATTTAAGAGGGAGCTCGAACCGGATAAAATTATCGGTGCTACAGATTTAAGCGGGGAACTCATGTTTTTGATGAAATGGTCGGTCTTCTTGACGTATATATTGGCTATATTCAAGAGAGGACAATATTTTTACCACACGATCTAACCTAACTCATCGCCTAATATTTTGTATTTTTGTAGGAAAGGTACGGACGCATCGGACTTGGTTACCGCCAAAGAGGCTAATGTCCTCTGTCCCCAAGTAGTTATTCAATTTTACGAGGATAGACTTACATGGAACACCGCTAAATTACAACAACATTGAATCTCATTTCAGGGAGGTATTCCATCGTGTTTTCTGTCTCAAATTATAAACCCCATTTTCCTCGACCGATGAAAAAACTTGTATCCTCGGAGCTTGGAGGTTGGTCCGTACACATACCGTTTATCCATTCTTTTCGTTCAAATTTCCTTTTTGTCAACTGCGACGTCATACACGCACTTACGAAATCGATATATATACCGTACCGACGAAAGACTCATATTTTTATTCTCTTTTTTATTAAATAAAAAGTAATAAACTATATAATGGGTCAAGTTAGTTCGAGTCTAACTGGCGATCGAACGAGATGATTTAAACGATTCGGCCGTTCTCCGTCTCCAGTGATGAGTGTCGATCGTCTCGGCAAGAATGGAATTATCGTTTGCGATCGATCGAGTTCCGTCCGTCATTGGTTCATTAGCATCGAGAACACGGCTCGTCGAAGTTATTACGGGCACCGGCAGATTTCCCATTGGGTCACTGGTTCCAACGATCCCAACACCGACACTCGGACCTTTCTTTCTATAGAAATAATAGTTATTGGTCGAACAACCGACAGTCTGAGGATAAAGCTTTTCTTCGATTCGTCGATTTATAACAACCGCTTCGGCCAGAGGAATCGGTTCTGTATACGTGTACGTCTTCTTCTTTTTCTTTCTCTCGTTTTCATCCTCTACCGTTCGAGTCCAAGTTGCATGGGCGATCGGCCCGTTGATAACGGGCACTGCGTTACTCGACTCTCCCGGCCCACGTATTATCGGTGTTATATTACCCAACGAATCCATCCGGGAATTTATTTGGTCGCGGGAATTACCGCGCGACACCACACCCTGATACACTTGCTCTTCTTTTGGTACACTCCTCGCATTCTCTCCTTTTAGTAAATTTGATTTTTGACACTTTTTCTTAGCTACCGGCTTATTCTTATCGCCTATCTCTTTACACTCTTTCTCTCTCCTCTCGTTCTTCTCGTCATTGTGACCATTCCCATCGTCGTTGTGATGATGCCTAATGTGTCGATCCAGATTGTCCTTTCTTCGAAATATCGTATTGCAATAAGTGCAGCAGAATGGTTTTGTGTCTGAGAAATAATTCAATGCAATGCAACGAGGATATTTTTAAAATGACGCACCGTAACACCCCGGTGCGATCGCCAAACAATTAATTCTAACTCTTTATCTTGTTGCTCACCAGTGTGTATAGCGATGTGACGAGCCAATTCACTCTTGGACAAAAAAGACCGAGTACAGTGGACGCATACGAACGGTCTCTCTTTACCGTGAATTTTCTTATGGCGTATCAACAACGAGCTATCCTTGAAGGTTTTGCCACACACGTCACACCCATAAGGTCTTTCGTCTATGTTATTTGGGTTTACATGAATCATTTGTTAATTATACAAAAGAAAAGCTGATTCATCTAGAGGAGTCAAATACGTGGGATGAAACGACTTACTCGAGTGTATACGCGCGTGTCGGTTCAGATTATTCTGCAGCCCGAACGCCTTGCCGCACGATTTGCAAACGTATGGCCTTATTCCAGTGTGAACTAGCGATGCGTGATTACTCAGATCGTCCCTCTTGCTGTAATGCTTGTCACATTTATCGCACTGGTATTCCTTCTCCCCTGTAAAATATCCATATCCGCACGTATCCTCGTGCGTATTATCTCTACGCCGTCTCGGAGCATCATCTCTCTCGCATTAACATCTCGTTGCGAGAGAACCTACCGCGACAAACAAAAACAAAGGAAAGACTCACGGTTGTGCGATCTCATGTGTCTGTTCAATTTATTCCTCTGAGGAAAAGCTTTCTCGCACAGGGAACACTTGAATGGCTTGTAACCAGTGTGAGTACGCTCGTGGTACTCAAAGTGAGAACGTTTCACAAAGCTGCGCTCGCAGGTGTTGCATTTGTACGGTCTTATACCCGTAATACATGCATCGTGATAGCATTTCCCTTTCTTATCGCGAAATACTTTTTCGCATACTTCGCACTTGTACATCTCGGGAGTGCCTGCTATTACCCTTATGTGACTACGATCCGTCTTTTCCTTCCTTTTTGTCATTGGACATATCTTTTCTGAGTTTTCCATTTCACTTATCATTCCGCCTTTTCGTTTCTATTAGTTTCTTTTATTAGAAGCCCCTCTTCATGATGGGGGGTCAATGGCTACCCTCTCTTTCCCAGGCTACTCCACGGATCTGCATACGTAACATATTATTCAATTTACTATTAATTTATTTTATATTACAACTATACTACGCTACTACTAGTACTATTGTTAATACACCTCATCTCACCTCACCGTTCAGTACTATACTATATTTCTCTCTTTCTCTCTTCCCCCGAACTTGGATCGATGCAATTGACACCGATTAACATTTATCCGAACTATTTACGCCCCAAATTATACAACTTCCCCTATTATTTACACAACTTTCATAATAATTCATCATTGCAGTCACTTTTATACACACAACAAGCACGTCCTCAACGAATTCCATTATTCTCACTAATGTCACGGAACGGTTCATTAGCCATGTGAATGGTCGCCGGCTCGATTCTCTCCCGGCTCATCGATTCTCGACTCTCATTCGCCATCCTTTATTACTAGTAATAGCTTACCAAATAATCAGTGCCGGAACAAAGAACAATTAAACTTGACCTAATTTTCAGACCAGGTACGTCTATGTTGACAATCCTACCCTCTCATAATACTTTTCGGACGCGTTGCTCGTACACGTTTCTCCATATATTTCCTCCAACCTTGTAATACATAACCTTTCTTTTTTACATCTATAAATGTCTCTATATATATCTCTATTTATACATCTACATTGGGAAAATGCTCAAAGTCCAAGCAATCCGAACAAACATTACGTTACAGTTTTAGTAACAGATTAACGAATTTATGTATAATATGCCGTCCGGGCCGTCCGGCCAATTCGAAACATGTGTAGAGGTTATACGCACGTACACTATCATCAAAATTCGTCTCGATGAATATATTCAGTCAAAATGTCATTAACATCGCGCCAGAGTTATTTAGAACGTTTACAGTATTGTATAAATTTTCATTCGCAAAAACATTAACATGATTTAAATCAAAAGCGGCGTTATAACCTTAAATCGGTATTTGAAACTTTCTTACAAATACGACCTTTTATAATGACATTTTATCCTCAATATCGTTATTATTATTATTTCAGATATTGGAGAAAGAGAATTATAAATTAAGTAAAATGTTAAGCTCGAGTATTTCATCGTATATGACAATGGGGTGGCAGCCAGTCGACACAAGGATTCATACAAAAATGATGAACGGTTGTTCTCCCTTTAATCATACCTCAACGCCAGTAAAAAAAATCAAAAGGCGAACTCTTCGTCTCAATTGTGAATTAAAAAAGTTTGCTAGATTAAAGAGTTACAGCCAATATGTCAAGACAAAGACCAAGATATTGAGAGATATATCCGATAACGAGGATACCGAAGATGAGATCAACAACAGTGACAAGGACAATGATGTATTTTCAAAATCGCAATGCCCGCGTGTCGATGGTTGTGCCATGTTTCTCTCCATTCAGCAATCAAAACCCAAACCTAAGACTACTCGGACTAGAGATGATAATGCTGAAATGACCAATGTGCAAAAAAAATCTCGAAACAAAAAGAAATCCTATCACTGTGGTGTAGACCGACATAGCGATAATGAAGAAGATATTGATATAGAATCGGATCACCAACAAGACAGGGGCCATAAATCGAGAACAAACGCAAGGAAGAATTTGACTGCGGTACTGGAAAATTTTCATGCGAATATCGCCGACCCAATAATGGATGTTGCACAGAGTACAGAAATGGTCGAGATTGGTTGGGATTACGCTAATAATAGTAGCAGTAACTACAATAATAATAATAGTGATGGCGATGATGGTAATGATGGTGATGATGATGATGATGATGACGATAATGATGACGATAATGATGATGACAATGATAATAATAATAATAATAATAATAATAACAATAATAATAATAATAATGATAGCAACAACGACGGTAACAGCGATAATGGCACTGATGATAACAATGTCGATGATGATAGCAAGTCAAGGGACATCACTAATCAAGAATCGCTTTCATTGTATTCACAAACGGCCCATCCACAGTGCAACCATTTGAGTATCGACGACGATTCTCAGAACAATTTATCCATTGATAATCAAACGCACGATAGTACGGTTTTGGACGATGGCGATAAATCATTCTTGACACATACGATATCAACAAGCAATAATGAAATAGAAATGAAAAATGAGGAAGGGGAAGAACTGAGGGTTGTTGCGGACGAGGAGCAAAAACAAAAATTGCAACTAATAATAACGTCTACGTCAATAGTCAAGTCAAGGTATATGATAATTCGCGACGAGAATGAAAAGGAGGAACCCCGGCGAGTCCCAGTCGACGATCGGAGCAAGATTGAAACGCAAGACGAAGAATCGACCAAGTTGGATGGACCGTCACCTGAGAGCAGACGGCTGGGACAACTTAAACGCATTAATCTATTGAGCAGTAGTAGTAGCAGTAGCGACACTGAGAGTGAATCTAACCAAGCAAAAGATGAAACCAAGTATGCCGAAGGCACTCATTTTTTGCAATCGTCACGAGTAATCAGCGAATTTTCCGACTCGGACGAATCTATCGAATCCATCGAGTCGCCAGAGAAGAGCCAAGATATCGTTGATAATGGTCAATCGTCGCAAAGATCGAACGATGATGATGGAATACGGCGAAATAACGTAGCAACGGCAGCAGAGAAAAGGTCAATCAAGTGTCAGATTGAAGAACAAGAGAGTGGAAGTAATGATGAACCGTTGGACAAATTTCAGAGTAATTCAACGACTCTCGATTCTTCCTTGACCAAAACGAACAAGATTCTTGCGACCACATCCGATGATAGTCCAAAAAAGAAGAAACGAAGATTGATCGGCGATGGCCGAACGATTAACGCTGCAACCGATTCCCACTCTCCCTCCAGATACGTTTCAAATGAGGTTTCTACAAGAAGCATTAACGAGGATCTGCTGTTGGATAATACAAATAATAATAATACTAGAACCGAAACAAGTATAAGTGAAACTGAATGCGATGGGGAACTCGACGTAACAATATCCAGACCAATCGAGGTACAGTATGAATTAAGTATCCTAGCATCGTGTATTATCGAACGGCTATGCAATTATATCGGGATGTTTTCAGCTGATGGATTTCATAACCAGACAAGGATTAAGTGCCACGTCTAAGTTATCAACCATCACTATCGACGATGTGGCTATCGGTGGAAAAAAACATCAGGACGACGAGATATGGTTGTTGGAAATTCCTAAAATGGTGAGGACATATTTTTAGTGCGGAGCATTGGTTTCTTCTTTTTCTTTAATAGACATATCATTGTGTCGGTGTAGATAGCAAGAGATCATCAGCTTCTCGGACAAAGTTTGTCACTAGAGAGAACACATATGAGAATCGGACAAGCTACGTACGATATAATTCGCAAATACGATAAATCCGTATCTGTTATTTTACCGATCGAAAACAAGGAAAAAGCACGATACAAGATTGGTAAGTATCAATTGCGAGTTTCTCGATACCGCGACTCGAACACAATACGTCATCATTTTTTACTTCATCCTTTTAGCCAATATCAGCCCAGTTGGCTCGGTCCAGTTGACTCGTTGCGAATCCAGCAACGAGACAATCTCTACACAGAAGAGACAGGATCGAGAAGAAGAAGAAGAAGAAGAACTACAGCACGACGAAGAACAATTTGTAAATCGAGGAAATATCGCGCCACCTCGTTTTCCGAACAACTTAAAGTCGCGAAATCCATTAATGTCGACGACGGGGGAGAATGGCAACGGCAGCAACAATTACAAATCCAAGAAGACTCGAAAAGCCAAGAATCATCATGGAATCTGGCACATTGAAAATTTTATTTCAAAATCAAAGAAGCAAATAAGCGATACTTCACCATTATTTACCCCAATGGAGTAATAAATTTCAGTTGTCAATGACAAGAATTAGAATTCGTCATTGGTTGTACGAGTTACGAAGGTCCAAAGACATTCGGCGCTTTCCTGTTTCATGCTGTTCGTATAAGTATGAACGGACAGTCCACATTCAGTTCCAAAAATACTCTGCCACCATACGGTACCTTCCACCGCCAAGTCGAGTCCGCTCATTAAATGCCTAACGACGATTCTGCAGTCAACGGTGTCAATTCCTATTATTTCATATCGGTTGTTTCTTACCGCGCGTGCACTATTATATAGAAATGTCAAGACCTCGTAAATGGTACAAAAAGTGCACCCTCAGACTCGAATCTCATTTCTTTGTCCCAATGAAGAATTTTCCATATCGAGTAAACATCTTTTTTGTTGCTCAATCGAACCGGATTGTGCTCCAAAGGACCGCGTGGGTCGTCGACCAATGGTGTTTCCGCCCTTATGTACAATGGTTCTTTCGCAGAATCGACGCTCTATACAACGATCCAAGTCGTGCGTTACGGTTTCGTCAGTAAAATTATCGATGCACATAAGATGGTATTAAAAAACTCAATACAATTATGGTCGATGCGCACCCGTAACGTAAATTCTTGTCCAAATAGTAGTTGTTGCCTGGTTCTATCAAACTGGTCGGCCGACTCGATGACGAAGCTGTTGCGTATGGAAGGTACGAGTATCGGCGATGCGATCATACAACAATCGTTTACCAAACCCGACGATGTTTCGTTAATATGCTTGTCGTGTATCGTCCCCGTAACAACGACTCCCTCGCAATTTTCATTTGCATCATTGACAGCGTTTTTACTCCTATCGGGGATACGACCAAACACTGGCGGACAGCTGGGCATATCGGGCGCTTTCAGTTGTATGCAACTTCCAAATTTGAGGTAACCATCGTTTTTCGACAAGCGCGTTTCTCGTAGCAAATTATTCAACAATCGTCTCGTATGTTGAACGAGTAATTTTTCCTCTTGTCGTTTTTTTATAAACGCCAATATCGTCGCCTGCGTTGGTCGTTATGATTAGCGCACATTATACGTGGGCTTATACTATATTATTCGTCTTACTTTGTCTACCTCAATATCCTCGATCCAATTGCCAATTCTGATAGTTGCATTATTATACATGACAATTCGTACGATAATCGCTCGGGTCTATACTTTTAAAACAATTTGTATATTAAATAAAGTATGACTTCGTTTTTAACACGACAAGAGCAACGCGTATATAACCATGGCAACCGTTTTTCCTACCACCAGCGCTGTTTTGTCAGCAGCGAACGTGGCATGGCTATCCACCAATATCCATTTTTTCGTTACACCTCGAAATGAGTGCGCGCGCCCGCGCGCGTGCGCCATCCCACTCGTGACCGTTGCCACCTCGTGTGACGTCACGACAGATGTCAGCATTGCGCCTGTCGTCGTAGTTATTAGGCTTCTATCGCTCACGTCGTGGTGTCAATTTTATCAACGTATACAAAGTAAAGGATTACTACTCCCGAAATATTAGTACAATTGGCGAGGGTCGCCCGTTGTACATCGAACACGCTATACGACGATATCTAATCGAAGCTGTATATTTATTGCCGCAATCGCCGCAAAGAATGGCTGGAATTCCACTTTTGTTGGCTGAGGAGGATGTTGAAAGTGGTGGAAAAGAGGAGTCTAGGGACGGAGGAGGTGCGATTGGTGGTATACAAAACGACTTTGCATACAACAATAACGTGAAAAATGCCAACATCAGGATTCGGATGGGTAAATTTTTCAATTACACGATGCACCGAAGGAACCCCGAAATGCGAAATATTGTTCGTATGTACTGATGACACAATGATAATATATTCATTATTTTATTCGCGTATACTTACAGCCTTTTTACGGAAAGTCTATGGCTTGCTGAGTATTCAGTTACTCATGACCGTCGTGGTCGCGGCAGTCTTTATCTCCTGCGAATCTGTCAAGTTGTTCGTTCAACAGAAGTAAGAATGAGAAAACGATATAATTGTGTTGGCTCGTATCATATTTTTAACAGTTAAACAAACACGGACGACATTTAAAAATTGTAGCAACTGGACAGTGGTAATGTCGTGTGTTCTGACAATGGCAACACTCATAGCTCTATATTTGAAAAGAAGGGATCACCCGATCAACTTGATTCTTCTGAGTGCATTTGTGAGCAATTCGAATTCTATTAATTAAGAGGAGACGAGGTTCATCATCGACGATCAAAAGTCACGAATAATCCGAAAATATAATTTCAGACTCTGGTCCAATCGTACATGATCGGCGTAATAGTATCCACGTACGAAACATCTATAGTTGTGCAGGCTCTGTTCATAACTCTGATTGTTGTTGCCGGCCTTACCGCATTCACCTTTCAGACCAAACGAGACTTTTCTTTTCTCGGATTTGGGTAAGCGTTCGCCGCCAGTCCATCTCCAAGTTACTAAAAATATTAATACGCGTAAAAGGTGGATACGAAAACGTTTGAATCTTTTTAGATTATTCGCTGGATTATGCGCACTGCTGGTCGGTGGATTGGTCCAGCTATTTGTTCAGAGCACGATGATGGAACTGTTGATCGGTATAGCCGGAGCTCTCCTTTTCTCCATATTTATAATATACGACACCCAACTACTGATGCATACCCTCTCACCGGAGGAATACATTCTGGCTACTATTAATATATATCTTGATATAATTAATTTGTTTTTGTATATTTTGCGCGCTCTTGCCGCCTCCAGACAATAATTCAATAAAATACAAAGTCGGATCGACAATCAATGAAACGAGACTTGAATTAATACGTAAAGAATTCAAGGTGCTATCGTCCGTTGGATTTCTTTTTCAATAGTTTTATTAGCGGCGATGTTATACACGATGTTGGACAAATGGTATTTACGAACTTTCCATAGCCGCGGCTCTGTGTATTTCCTCTGTGTATTTGCCCTTGTCTTTACCCAATGCCGCAAGACGACCCTTGCTACGTCTGTCGATGATCTTTTTGCGATCCTTGTCCATTTTGAGTTTGACAATGACAGTCTGTAACATAAAATCAAAAAGAGCCTTAAAATATTGTAGCGCCATCGACATAATCGTCCACTGCATATCGTAAGAAGGACTCAGAGCCATTTTTCTGCAGTAGCCGAACGGAGTACGACAAAACGATTCAAAGCCAGGAAAACCCTGACAAAGTCTCGAAAGGTCGGTCTCGTTATTTCGGTTCTATGTGAATGGTTTGGTTCATCATATTTTTGTTCTATTTATCGGGTAAGGTCGCATCTTACCAAGAGGCGTCAATTTATGTTACCTTGGAGGGGTCTATACCGACGTACACAGTGGCACTATTCGCTTTTTCTCTCTGGATCCTCTCGATGTATATGACAAACTTCTTTCTATACACCTGGATCACCTTGCCAACTTGCTGTCCCTTGTAGTGGCCCCTTACCACCTGTTAAATGTCAATTCCAACACGTACATGTTAACATTTCATCTCGAAGAAAGTAATATGTTCAACAGGAGTAGGTTATGTTAACGTGGCTAATTTAATTTCAACGTTCGATAAATGAGAAATTATGCCGTAGAGTGAAAAGAAAAAAGACAATTTACCTGAACTTCATCGTCTTTGCGAATTGGCATCGATCGAACATTGTACTTCTGGCGTAACTCCTTGGAAAGAGGTGCGGACATAAGACGACGTCTGATGTGAGAAGGTGCGGTGAAGTGCCTTTTGCGATTTTTCCTCCTCGAGGACGATACCAATCTGTTGAACTTCATTATGCCTCGTCTCCTGTCGTGGAAAGATATATATTTGATACGATTACGAATTGTTCGTTGGTAATAAGAAGCGCGTCGTGCACGCTCGTCTCCGAATCTTTGTTTTCCGTTTGCGCGTTCTTTGGCTATTCCAACCGCACCACCAACATGACCGTACGTCACGCGTATGTCGATAAGTCATTTTTAATAAAAATTCAATCAAATCGAAAGTAAAATATCGTTACGTATGATAAAAGCGCCGTGCGATATTTAATTTAAATCGATATATTTGATCTAACGAGCGACTCGTTATTCGGATTAAAAGGATTCTCGCGAGAGAAACTCACCGATGATGGGAGATACAACGGCAAAGGAAAGCGGAAGAGCTCACGAAACGTTTGCTCGTCGAGAGATGGTGTAACGAGGCGCCAAACTCGGCGATCACAAAATATATACTCTCTTTACTTTGCTCCCACTTTTCATAGATGGCGGTGGCGATCAATTTTTCTTCGGCACTGCATATTTATACCGACACTAGATAAGCGACGAAGATTATTTTAGTACCGCAATTGTCCATAGAAGAGCTTCTCTCGATTTCGTGTATCTGTCATGCCACTCATATGCAAGATATAGACTGTGAGATTCTGTCCACGAAAAGTTGTAACAACACGAAACGCCATTTTCTTGACATTCTTGCTACGTTTATTCCCTCGCCTGTATTTGTTTGAATCGAGCCAATTATCGCAGTAATAGCCCATTGACTTGTATATTTTCGTACTACAGGTATATCTCTGAACAACGGAGTGTCACAATAATGAGCTGGGGTGGTGCGGCGATAGTGAAAAAATCAAACATGTGCCGAAAAAGGAGGGTAAATATTCGTGCATTGCTCTTTCTATATTCTTGGCCTTCCATTACGATTAACTGGCTTATTATTGCTCAATAATCGGTTCACATATAACTATGATCTTCGCATTACATTTCGCATTCTGAAAAGATCTGTTTTTGTTTACAGGTTAGTAGAATAGTTGGTGGGCCGAATTCTTAGAGGTTGATCATATTTAGACCCCCCTTCAATTTTCCGGGTCCACAATATCAGCTACTACATGTTTATACTATTTTAAATATTGCTATAAAACGAACCAAGGCGGGCGAAACGATAGGAACAAGTCTACGAGAAATCGTAGGAGACGACGTAAACAAATTATAAATCACAACAATAATAACAAGAACGATAAAATGGGTTCCTCCAGAGGGCAGGATCGGTCTCTCGGTGCTAGCGGCATGTCTTTCCCACAATGGATGAAAGGACGAGCAGATAGTAGGTAGGCAAAACATTTTTTTGTTCTGGTGTTCGCGCTCTCTCTCTCTCTCCTTCTTCATTAGTTCATGGATATTAATACCCTCGCAGTACTGTCAGAACAAAAAGTTTTCATCATCTATGTGGGACTGTACATGATGCGCCTATACCAATCATTGCGGTGTATAGAAGAGAATTGAACCAATACGTATGTTTATACGCACGTTCGATCCCACTAACGTATTCGATTGGACCATTTTCTTTATAAAGCTATTTTTAAGCTATATGACAGAGCGGCTGGGAGTATGTTTTGTTTACGATTTTTTCCAAACAATCATTTCAGCTGTCGAATTTAATGATTCTTCTATGTTGTATTTAAATATCGGTCATGTACCAACGAATATTATTATTGTACTACGTTATTAGAATTTCGTATAATCAAATCGGAGATGTTCGGGGGCCAACTATGTTGGTTCGAGTTGCATAGAAAACCTGCTCCCACAAATGCTGTATGTATATATACGTATACAGTATATAGAATGTTATGTAATGTGCAAACAAAAAAAGCAAAGACGCTGCCAACTAGTTGATGATGACGAGCGTGGGAGAGAGAGCGTGAGATGAGGCAGTTGGAGGGTGTAGTTGGTGACACGGGATAAATTTCGTCGCAGTCGTTTCGCTTTTATAAATTTAAGGTTCGCACGATCGACTTGATGAGGTTACGCTCGGTTACAGATATGATTTTGATCAGAGTTCGTTCAGTCCACCATCGCACGACGATAATTTCTTCTGCATAAGATATTCGTCAAAGTCGTCATCAAAAGATACGAGAGAGAATTCTTCATCGAGTAGCCAGCAAGAGTGTTACAGACCTATTAATCAGGTACTGAGTGGAAGCACAAACTCGAGCGTGAGCATTGGTCAAGTAAACGTTCCACCACCACCACCACCTGTATCTTCATCATCATCATCATCATCATTATCATCGACGCGCATCTCGGATATCAAGGAAATAAAAAATATTGACTTTAGCAAACATCCCTTGCCATGTCAACCGTTCGTCCCAGCAGCAGCAGGTAAAACTACATTACATGGTATATTATTATCTTTTCTTGTTTTGACAATCGCACTGTATCGATGTTCTTTGCTTGTTGAATCTGGCACATGTACAGGGGGAAAGGAAACAAAGCAAAAACCAGCAACAACGGTGGGTGGTCCCATTAACAAAATCAAAGCTGCTAAATCACAAGGGACAGACGACGGTTTCCACAGTGGACCGTCACTTTGCGGCAAGTCGATAGTCCATGTTGCTAATAAGATCATGTCCGGTAAATTAATGAAAATTGACACGGTGCACGAAGCCACGGAAACAAAGAAGGAGTCATCGATGGTCGAACGTTCCGAGAGTAATAACGAGAGAGAAGAACAGTTTTTGAGAAAAGGAAGCAAATCGCTGCCAGTTAGCCCTATTGTCTCACCCATTTCGACGCCGGATACTTCACCAAAAGCACGGAGACGAGCCAATGCAAATCGATATTTCACCGTACCCGAACGAGACAAGTATCAGACTGGTTGGATACTGTCGAGTATACTCGGCCAATCTCGCGACCTCATCGGTGGTGGTAACAAACTTCAGGAGGTCGAGGAGGAGGAGGATTCTTCATCAGCGGCTCTAGATTTTGTTCCATCAAAGTATCTCAATCGAAAAAAGTCGATTTCCTCGCAGAATCTTTCTTATCTCGGTAGAAACGAGAGCCGCCCGGTTCCTCCGTCCTCGCAACAGCAGCAGCAGCAGCAGCGGCAACAAGATTCAGAACCAACACCAGTTTATGCAAATGTTTTTCAAGCAAAACCATCGGAACTTCGAGAGATGAATTTTTGGTCGCCTACTTCGATGTAATCTCTACCATTTAACCATATGATAAATTTGTGTCGTCGGTTCAATATTTTTTGTACGTCCAAGTTATTTGTTCTCCGACCTCTATGAATCCTTGCGCGAGCGTGAGCATTTATCGCTAAATTCGCCTACCGAGTGTAACATAATCGTATTACAAGAATAATTTGCGTAATAATAATATATACATAGAGATACATAAATCCAGTACGTGTGAATAAAAATCGTTTAATGAGCTTAGGAACACTCACGTTCATAAAATTAAAAAATCACCTATTTGCGAGGTGTTTCGAGAGTAAGAACTACACCAGCAACCGGCTGATGCAATCAGCCAGTATTTTATTGTTGTAAAGTAACTTGAGACCGTATGTACGTGCATATAGGATACTAAAGACCGGGAGAGAAGGGTCTTTGGATGTTAAAAATTCAATTCTCAAGTATAAGGAGCAATTTTGCGCGCGTATAAATAGATCAAGCCGATCTTTGGATTCATTCAATTGGTTTCCTGCATCCGACCGGTGACGATCGCATACTTACTACTACTACCGTTATCATCGTCGGCGCGCATTTACGTACAGAACGGCGATATGTCGAGGGTAAGCGAATAGCTGTATAAGTGGGAATATGATAAATCCTGCATGTCGCTTTTTACGACGATAAATGTTATTTTCCATCACAGCTCTTGGTTATTTGTGGTTGTTTGATGGCTGCCGCTGAGGCGGGTCTGATCGGTAGTAGCCAAATAACCGGTATACCAGCGGTACAACTTGGGCAATCCCTCAATTTTCGACCAGCCACGTCCGTCGCAGGTCTCGTCGCTGTACCGGCTATTTCAACAACCGCTACGGCCGCCGCATCGTCTTCCAATATTGTTAGAGGAATCGGTATGTATTCATTATTATGTAATTATCTTTAGTTAGAATGCAACTCGATAACGCACCGTGAAGTAAACGATAATGATAATTTCATCGAGGCGCAGGTCCATTAGGAAGCATCGTTGAAGGTAGAAATCTTGTAAGGAATCAGCAAGGATTGACTACATTGACGTCGAGGGACAGAGCGGGATTCGCTATCAATGGCTATGGAGTTGGTGAATCTGTAATAGGTCTTTTGTAAATTTCAAACAACGACACGTACTGGATCATGGCAATATTTCCGCAATAATCCCGCTTTTTGTTTTGCAAGTATCACAGAATGTTAAAATAGTTTCAAAATAAAGAAAAATACTGAGAAATATTTTCTTATATCGTTATATTTTCATAGTGGTGTGTTTTACAAGCCGCAGTGAAAATAAGAGAATCGGGGATGGGTGTATCGGTAAGATATGATCCCCGCGGAACAAAAAAAGGTTTTATAATGACCCTTTATTGTTACTTCGTGGTGAATACACAACCCGATGAAGTATGCAATTGAATTTGAGTTACTTCGCAGATTTGCGAAACATTTCCCGGTTCTGGTAAAAAAATATATAAATACATACACATAAATAATCGCGTCTTTCGTTGCCAGACGAACATGTGGAATGTATGTATATAGTGCCCCAATTTTTGTAAATTTAGGGAAAAACCTATCAATGATGTCTGACCCATTTGTACGATCCATAATAGATAAAATCGTGGCGTTTCGCCATTTCATCGGCCTCTCGTGGTCCTCGCGATTTGTATCTAGTGCACAAAGAATTCGATGGATTGAATTAGAGGCAATATATAAGCATAAGATCCCGACGAAGAAAAGGCGAGTGAAAATGTACTCACTTGTAAGGTATTGGTCGAATTCTTTCGTTCTCTATACGATGCAGTAATGGTGTAAAAATTCTCCAAGCTTCGGACAGTTCGTCGCTACGAACAAAGTGCATCTGCGAGCCACAGAACACATCGAGAATCAATCTCTCGTAAGCATCCGGTAGTTTAAGATCCTGGAAATTGTACTTGTTACAGCATACACATTACAAGATAGACGAACGGAACAGGGGTGATGATGGTAGGACTCACTTTGTAACGATTGCCGTAAGTGAGGTCGAGCTCTGTTTCCTCCATGTCGAAGGTAATGCCGGGAGTCTTGGTCATCATCTTGACGTAAAGCGCTTCGCCCGGTTGTACTCGAATTACCAATTCGTTTCTCTTTGCTTTCCCATCAAATATATCACCGGGCACATCGCGATACTGAATTCGCACTTCGGCTTTGCGTTCATTCAAAGCTACGGATAGAGGGCGGGCAGGGGTTTGAGAGAATATAGAAACAGGAAGTTACATACCGGCACACCGGAATAATAACGTACGTATATACGATACCTTTGCCACACTTGAGAATGAATGGAACGCCGTCCCACCTCTCGTTATTTATCTTAATGACAGCTTGTGCAAAAGTTGGCGTATTCGAATCGGGAGGAACGGTCGGATCGTCAAGATAGCCCAATCGAGCCTCGGTATCGGTAGAGTCGGGATCACCGACGTACTGTCCGAGTACGACGTTGTTCAATTCGAGAGGATCGATACACTTGAGGACTTTGACTTTTTCATTTCTGATGTCGTCGGGATGACAAGAGGCTGGTTTCTCCATGGCAACGAGGGAAAGTATTTGCAACAAGTGATTTTGCATAACGTCTCGTATAATGCCGAATTGATCGAAATATCCACCTCTACCACCGGTACCAAAGGGTTCCTTGAATGTGATTTGTATGGAAGCAATGCTGTCCCTGTTCCATGTCGGACCAAAGATTCTGTTTCCAAATCTGAGCGTCATCAAATTTTGCACCATCTCTTTGCCGAGATAGTGATCGATTCGATATATCTGTTCTTCATTGAACAGAGAGGCAAGATGATAGGTCAAATTCTGGGAACTACTCGCATCGTGGCCAAATGGTTTCTCTATGATTATTCGTGTCCAACCTCTGGAACATAGGAGCGCACACGTGGGATATGGAAAAAATGTATCAGACCGAATTAAGGTATCGAGCGGGGGTTATACAAACTTTTGTCCCATACAAGCGGAGCGTATGTGTACGGTAACTGGCTCGAAAACCGTCGGTGGCAGAGCAAGATAAAATAAACGATTGGCACCAGAGCCAGCACCGACATCCTCATCCTGTTTCTCGTGCCTTTCGAGCTGGTCGTTGAGTCGTTCGAAATCTTGCCTCGAATCATAATTTCCTGCCATATAATGATTAAGACTCCAGAATTCTTCGTATTTAGCCTCTTCACCCGGCTGGACGTTCATCCAACGGTGGCACTTGGATCGCAATTCCTCGATCGTCATTTTGCTTCTGGCATAGCCAAAAAAAGTCGTAGTTTTTGGAAGCAGATTGTCTCGGAACAGCCACCATAGGGTCGGATAAATTTTCTTTTTCGCCAAATCGCCCTGTGATCAACGTTTTTCTTTTCTGTTTTTAAAATTCATCACGATCATTGAACTATTATTAAGATTCATATTATTTGCGAAGGGATGACTCACGGATGCTCCAAGAGTGACAAAAACATGAGGAAGCTGGCCGTCAAAGTGGGTTCCCTCCATATGATCCATCTCCTCGGATTTCAACGATTCCCGCAGGAGAGTGAGACTCTCTTCCGTACACACGCCTCCCATGTTGTTGCTATTTACACGTATCATAGTTTAAATACAGCTGAAATGCACGATTAAATATATTTATTACGTATAAATACAAGGATTTATCGGCGAGCGGAGATCGATTCTCGATGTCGATGGTAAGGCAATGGACGTCGCACTGACCGCACACCAACGGGGTTCGAGCTTGCCGCAGGCATCTTCGTCGTCTTGGCTGTTGTTGCCGGAGTAGTTGTGAGAGCGCGTTTCGTCGCGCTTGTGTGCGCTTCGACCATTATGATTATTTACACAAGGTACTCTGGGCGACATCGGATGTCTAATCAGCATTGCATTGGAAACCCTAACCCAAATGTTGCGCTAAAGGTACGCGCGATACGACAGCATGCCGGACCGTGCGTGGTAATAACCTCCGTACACACCGAAACGCACCTCGCGTAGCGTCGTACGGCAATACACGGATCAGCCGAGAAAGTCGCGACTCGATGAATATGGATGATCTCTTTTGACCTTTGCACGGAAGTTGAAAATATATATAATCTTCGAAGAAAGACTCAGCGGTGTTTTGATCGTATGGCGTGATACAGCTGATATAGCGCGGAAAATGATTGCGCGTGTCCTTGGTTCGTACTATCATCTCGTGGCCCCCACTTGAACCATATACGAATATCTATAAGGAGCGCACTATATCGATGCTACTTTTTTGCTTCGACACTTAATTGTAAAAATCATAGTGACTGAAGATAGATTTGCGTCACAGTGGCTAACTTATTGCTATACGCTATGCGAAAAATCGCACAATCGATAATGGAAAAATTAAGTTTTTCTCGTTGAACGTACCCGTATCTTGAAACACTGGAATAGATAAGATACAACATTCGCTGGTCGACGATAATATCACGTACGGCTCTCGCGATTTTCCACGTAACAATGTGGCTTTCATTTCGGTATGGATGACTCAGCAACGGTCGACGGTGAACGAGAGTCGCTCGGAGCACAACGCCTCGAGGCATAAGAACGTACAGAGAATATACTTACGCGTGTACGTGAATAATATTGACGAGCGACAGTGATAACGGTCGAGAAGTTGTCAAGAATATTTCAACGTTCGTTGTAGCTATCGACGTACAATTATACTTTTTTTTTCTTTAAATACTTGTATTTATCATATTCGGTAGAGTTTCTCGAAGATGTTTTGCTTTGTCACAGATACATGTCTCATGGCGAAGTAAAATTTGCAGAGGAAATGGGGCTACAAGCTATATGTACATAATATAGGTATAGGAAAATGGATTTATTTTGATTTACATCGATCGCCTTGAATAGAAGTTGGATTGATTTTATGTTACACACTAAGTTATGCCGCGATAGTCCTAGAATCGATTCGTTCTTCTATATTATGATTATATACTATTATTATTAATTGTCGAGGTCACGCTCGTCCGGCCCGTCTCGCAAACGTTTTTTCTGAATAGGATGCAAAGGTACGAGAAACGTGAAAGGCCGTAAGATATAAAAAGTTCGATTTCGAATATTCCGAGCCACTGGAAGCACGGGATTGTTCGCGGAGAATGAATCGAGACTCGGCAGGACGAAACCATCGGTTTTTACAATAATGTAACGTTGTAATTTTTGTAAAGAGTCAATTGGCATTGATGGACGCTGAACGCTTAACCTCACATTTTGAGACTAACCTATATGTGTACACGGTTCATTATTGGTAGCTTTGTACGTATTCGGATGTTACAGCCTGGTCAAATCGAGGTTTACAAATTTTTCCATGTCACTCGAATATCGCTTGTAGTACGCACTCGAGGCGAAGAAAAAAAAACATAAATTATCTCGTCTTAGAACGCGGCTTCACTTGGAAGTGCGTGCGTCGGTGATGAATGTAGTCGATAGTCGGTTAATAAAGTAGCGTCGATTCCTCGTTTATCGCGAGATCGACGCGAAGTTGGGTCATTTAGAATGCGTAACGCGAATTCGTGTATAATAATTGTTGAATCTAATCAAAAGAACTGCTCATCGATCTATACAAATGTTTCTTTCGTTGCGGGTTTGAAGTCGCCGGGGAACGGGCCGGATATCGTATTGAAAAATGAATCGTAAATGGCTAATTACTGAGTAAAAGAAACATCGATAAATTGAAAGTATTGAAGTTGATTGGAAAGGGAACTTATCTGTTCCTCATGGAAGATTCTATTTATAGAAATAGCGGGCAATGTTCAATGAAATAAAAAATAGCCGTAGATGGTCGTAGTCATCGTATTTTTGGATGCAAGAGATAACGCAGAATGATTGCGCAATCATCATCGATGGTTAAAGCCTGGTTCGCTAGCGATACGATGACTCGACCAGAATCAAGAGATTCGATGTTTCGACCGAGATTGGCAACTCCGTGAAGTTGGCAATTCCTAAAGAGGTTGTCGCGTACGTGAGTCAAAGAGAGTGGGGAGAGACGAAGAACGCTGGACAAAAGTCGACGAGTGAACTTTCTTTGTACCCGCGTGAAGTTGGCTGCAAGTATGATACTCATATATATGCGAATGCTGCTGCGACCGAAACGACGGAATTATTATAATCGTGATTGACGTTACGCCGCAAATTAGCGATTCCATAATTTCCAATGGAAGTCTTTTTGGAGGAAATCATGGGGAGCCTACAGCGGAGGAAATCACACTCCGTTGACAAGGAGCTGAAAATATTGGACAGAACGGTGGAGAGTAGAACTTTCGTTTTCAGCCGGGAGTGGCGCTGAATATTGGGATCTGACATGGCGGCGTGGTCAAATTCAATATGGCGCAGACCGGGGTGCAGTTGCCTGTCAGAACGCGCAATAGTAGATTTATCGTGCCAACGTACGGAGAAACAGTTATGATAATAAAATGACACTGTGATATGAAAAAATATATGCTTTATTTTAATAAATCATTAAAATAAATTTAAATTTCCGTAAATTTGTCGTCTTTAATAATAGGTGAAGATAAGTTCACAGTGACACATATAACTGTAAAAATGTCTCGTAATCGGGGGATAAGGTTAGCTGGCATTCTATCACCTACGATATTAGACATTTTTATGCGTTGATTCGATCGTTCTATGTGCACATGAGAATTTATTTCACAAGTAATCCTTAAAGCGTTCTTCCATGCTTGGTGTTGCTCCATTTTTCCCATTTCATCGAACAAATTTTTTTGGTGTAGGCACTGGGCATTTTTTTTGGGGGAACTATGGAACGTCAATTCACGATTTTTTTTAAAAGTACTCTCGCATCCATATGCGGAACATGCAATTCTTTTTTTCGATGGGTTGCGATATGTAAAAACACCAACTTCTGCCATTTTTTGTTCAATTTCTCAAAATTACTGATATTAATGATTACGTTGTAACTTGAGCAATGCACCCCGGTTTTAGTTTCAACCTGTACCACCAGATGTCTCACGAATTTTGTCAGAGCCCAATATTATAGTACAACAGGTACTATAATTGAACAGTTATAAGACATCTTTATAAAATAAATCTGAAAGTTGTAAAAATCTTAAGGTGTCTGCACACTATACTGAATCGTACCATGACGGTGCTATGAACGTATCAGGCACGGAAAGAAATACGATATGGTCTACTATGGGTACTAGACCATTTTTGTCACGGACCAACACCGTCGCTTGTTATATTTCCGACGACAATCCTTGAGGGTCCGTGCATAGCACGCGACGGTGTTGGTCCGTGACGGAACGGTCTAGTGGGCATAGTCTAATATGTTTGAATACAAATCAATATTTTTAGGGAAGCGAATGAATAAAAAGTCTACTTAAGGACGTAATTATTTAAGGATTAAGAATATAACGAGACGAATTATTTGTTTAATAAACAATTAATTCAAATAAATTCATTTTCAATAAAATAAAAAA
>JAPYZT010001119.1:0-23723 GCA_030522965.1 Tryphoninae sp. A BG-2022a
CTCTCTCTCTCTCTCTCTCTCTCTCCCCCCTCTCTCTCTCTCTCTCTCTCTCTCTCTCTGCTTTCGAATAACCGAGGCTGCTTATTCTTTACTCCTAGAAGCCTTATTGTCTAGAAAGGAGAATGTTACGTGTAAAGATGAAACTCCTCCTATGTCGTATTTGCCATTATCTCGATAGTCAAAGATGATATAAAAGAACATAAAAAGCACCAAGAATTCTTTTTCACGATGGGAAAAAAGAGCGTAAACTTTATCGGAAAAATACCACGTAAGGGAAAATATTGTTATTTTTAAGTACGCGAGGACTACCGCGTAAAAGTTTGGGTGCAGAAAGTTTTCGATGCGGATCTTTGAGACTCCTCGAGTCACTGATGCGTTAAGAGCAACGCAATAGATTCTAGATACGAGGTGGAATGATGAAAATCTTCGATCCTTATCGTTCGTGGAAGACGCTTTTACAAAGAAATTCTTTCGTGCGGGACAAGCGGATTAAATTCCGCGAAGATGATTCTTATTTTCGCTATGTTTCAGAATTTTTTGTTTGTAACACCTGGGTAAGATAGAATGTGTTCTTTCTTGGATCATTCATCCGAATATTATCCATCGAGCATCGTGCACCCGAGTAACGCGGTATAAGAAAAATGTTTACGTAAATTTTTCCGTATAAAAAAATAGAGAAATAGATCATGGGTACGTGAACGTACTACAAAAATGGGAGAAAAAGTGTTCCTACATCACCGAAGATAGACATATACGTATATATGGGCATCACTGCACGATCGAGCGAGGCTTTCCTTTGAGACTCGTTCTCAACCGATATACGGTTTCTGTTCTACGGTAGGGAATAGCCGACCCTCGAGGCACTCGTTCCAATAGCGATTCAGGATCCGGTATAATTTCGTACTTCGTAGGGAAAATATAAGCCAAGGTAAGGTGTATGTATAGCTTTCGGTATGCCGTAAAGGAGGCTCCGTTCCCTCGCGGAGATGAGAACTAGATTGAAACATCTTAAATATTATCGCTGGAAGATCGGTCTTCCAGTGCTCTCCTCGTCCCTTTACCTCCGCTACGCCTTTGGAATCCACTATCACCTCCCCCGAGTACTTTGGTAGATTTCTAAGATAAATTCATCGTTTCGAGCAAACGTGGAAGTGAAACGGAGAAAATTGGAAAGTAGTTAAAAAGTACGTGCCAGTTAAAATCAGTTCGTTCAAAGTCTAACTTATACGGAGATTCAAACCATACCGATAATTAACGAGTAGGTAAAGGGTTTCTTTTTTTTATTATTTAACAATAATAAAATGAATATATTGTTGCATAACAGAACACTAAATTGCAAAAAGACTTTGAATTTTTGCTGCGTTAGATCTAATATCATTTTTTCTTTTTCGTTCAGTTTTATTGCTATTCATAAAGATACAAAAGAAGGAAAGAACCCTTCGGGCACTAGGCAATGGCAGTAAAAATCTGACTCCGCTCGAGAGTTGTATGGATTTGTACTGTCTGATTGGAACGAGTGAACGAACGAGGTGAAAATGGGAGAGAACGAGAGTAAGTATAGAGAAAGAGAGGAGGATACGAGGAGAACGAACGAGACGAGAGGCTCCTTCTGAATGAGTCAAGCATCGAAAGAGTGGTTGTAGCTGATTATAACTCAGAGCAAAATGAGAGCAGCCAATTTATTAATCATTGCATTAATTACGACGCCAATTATCACGAGACCAGGCTCGTTGGCTGCTATTTGCAAGAGCCCAATGAAATAATCGTGAATTCAATGAAAGACTCAACAAGATCGTATTAACGATGAACTGGTAAACTCGTTCTACATAATAAACACGGTTCGTGACATATTTTTACTCGACGATTTATACGAGATCGTTTCCTACACTAACGTCTCGCAGCGCGATGTTAACGAATGTTTCGTTATTCGTTCGAGAAAACGTCGGAAGAAGGGCGTACTGGCTTATATGAAATTTCTCCCAAACGCTTGCGAAGATATAATGCGGTATTTAGTTACCGACCATCTAGCAAGCTTTCTCCTTCATTCCACGCGCCCAAACACGCTGTCGCTAATTGATCACGCTTCGTTGCACTCATATTTCCGACATTATTAGTTTTCTGGTTGTCTAGAGGGTAAAGCAAGGGGTTCTAAGGATATATCGTTGCCAAGTGAGATCTCGACAAAATTATCGCAGCCCCTGGGGCTTCGTTGGATATTACGAGTCGACACAAGTGGAGCTTTCCTTCCAATCCGGAAACAGACTAAAACATTGATGTACCGATGCTTGTATCAATGCGATCTTCGTACCTGTAAGTCGTCTGTACTAAAATCCTTCTCGTTTAATACGATATTTGATGAAAGGTTTAGGGATAATCGTGTATATACAAACCGCTTGCAACGAATGGTTTCAAGACATGTTTCCATCTCAAATATCTTCCTTCATGACAGTATTTGCAGAATATGAAACTACCCCAAAATGATTTATGGAATTCGTACTAATAATCTTGAACATTTAACGGTTATTATTAATTAATTGAATTAATTGAATTAAAACAGAGTTTAAATGTTAATATCAAGCAATTTTTGTCAACTCGGAGTACTGACGCAGTTTGTCTTCGATGAAAATATAATTTGATTAAGCTTGGTAATCTCTTCTCGAACAGAACCTTGATCCAATCCAGATTCCTGGTTCGATAGTTACCTTCGATTTTTCGATGTCCATGCTAGCACCATACACTCGGTATACCGTTTCATATACTATACTCGTTCGTTGGTCACCAACCAGTCGTCGTCGAGACGATGAATTGTCGTGGAATTGTCGACGTGGGGCAATTATCGGCAGCCGTCGCGTGTCCACTTTTGGTTCTCTTGCCGTACTTAATCGGTCGATTACTTCCCAATGCTCGCGCTGATGATCAACTCTCACCAGCCTCGGAAAGTAAGAACCAAGATCGACACAACCACATGGCCCGTCTGCAAAATTTCTGGATGTTTCTGGTTCAGCGACGGTATGGAACATCAAGCTGAATAGCCAGGGACGACGTGCAGTCTCGTGTATCACGCCGTACAAAACAGAACTTCATCTGGCTTTCTCTCTCTCACGCAGACATACATACACACCCCACTCTCTCTATATACATGCATGTGGAAGAAGCAATGTATCGGTAAGCGGCTTGGGAGCCTATAATTCAATCTCGTCAAATCCATTAACGCCGCGGTATCGGCGTTAGTTTGCTGGTTGGTGTTAGTCCTGCGGCTGCTGGTGGGCTTACCGGAGGATCGAACTAGGAGAACCGCGCTACTGATGTCGATAACGGAGTACTATACACGTCGGGCGCAGCGTGACTCAGCCAGACTCGGGCGCAGACAAGCTCTACTACCACGGGACAATGCACAATCCCTTTAACTCCTCTCTTCGTTACCTCCCAAACAACCCCTTTCGTACGTGTAGCGCATCGATGCATCTTTTAGGTAATGCCGACATGTATGTCGAACCTCGCGAAGTTTCAAAGAATAGACCGGCCGCTGCACTTTGTACTATTACTTCGTGGGATCCAACAGGCGTATAATACCAGTGGTGTATCTAGTTGTTAGCCCTTCACCATGACTTCTCATCATATCTAGACATATTATGGTATAATTTTGTCCAATATACGTTAGGCATCTCGCTGTAGATACCGTGTAAAATGATCGATGGTTGATCAACGATCGTGTTCCTCATGCTACCAAATACAGAAAAGCAGCTATGACCACACGGGATAAACCCGGATAATTAACGGGTACGCCCGTTCCAGTTTGGTCGCGAACGAGGAACGAAATAATTACGCCAAACGACGGAAGGGATGTCGGCTAGCAACCCTTCAATTTCCGCTCATTAAGGCTCACGCTAGGGTGACCCGATGGATATTCGCGTGGGCCATGAGCCTTCCCCTTTTCGATTTTCGCGAGGGTCCCAAGCATCGATGGATCATTTACTGTTTGGCTGCGTTCTCTGGCAATCGCCCGCCTTGTGCGTTCCTATTCCAAACGTTCCTACAGGGTTGCTCTGGCACGATGCTTAATTCAGGATACTACGGTCGGTATACAATGCGTTTAATGAAATTCTATCGACGCGATGGGAAGGGGTTCGGCCCTGGCTTAGGAAGATAAGATGATGGTGAGTGTTTGCAATAAACCTCAATGTTCGCGTGTTTCCAAATGCGAAATGTTAGTCTCGTTATTACCATCTGCAACATTTGATACTTATTACCTGATTGCCATAAAAAACTGAAGAGAAACATGACATATCCAGAATAAGAAAGGCTCGTAAACTGAACACCGTATTGTCATTTCCAACATTGTTTACATGCAAGAGACCATCAAAAATGGATTACGAACTGGCTAATACGAACGAAGCCGAACGAAGAGGCAAGAAGAAAATTGAACGAACGAATTCATAATGAAAATACTAACGTGGTAAACTCAAGACGCGTGCGAAGCATACGGCAAATAAAAATTTCACAATTTTTTCCACTGCATAATAACAGATCGAGGATCGCAAAAGCGTACTCAAAGACTCTTGCCTGTCATTTCGCGCTGACAGCGCAAGAAAACCCATCGAAGAAACACAGAGACGAGGATTTACGATGAACCGCAACGCGAGCTAGAACGAAGCCAATGAACGTAGAAACGAAGGCGGCGTACAGAGGAGTACCGAAGCCATTGAGAGATAAAAGCAGCGCTCGATAGATTCACGCCGAAGCGATGGGCTGATGTATATGCATGATGGTCCACCAGGGTCAGCGCCAGGAACTCTCGAATTACCATAAACACGCAAGATAGTAGGCTAACTGCCAAACCGTCCGTACCGTTAGCCTCGACACTCGAGCTCGGCCTCCTCTTCTTCCTGCCCACCTCTTCGTACATCGTCACGATATCTTCCTTTTCTGACTTCCACGAAACGGTTAAAGGCCATCGTGTACACTGTTCTCCGATTAGCTCGATTTCTATGAGCCGCAATTCGCCACCATTCCACAAGGGTTTCACATCGGTTCAGGATTAGCGTTAACGATAAAACCTCCGAAGTAACATACTGACGAGTCGTACTAAATGGTTTCGATTTATCGGAAAATTACGACGCAATTGCAAAAATAATGAAACATTAACATCCAATAACCTCACGCCCTCGTTCACCACCCAGCGAATGTGCATGTTGGAATTTCAGATTTTCATTAGATGAATCCGGATCGCCGCTAGGTAATTTTGGAACTACTGTAATCATTGCAAAATAACAATAATAATTGGATTGGACAATTATTAACATACTTTGCAGAATATTTCGATGCGATATCCGCTTTTCCAGATGACCTCGTTCCTCTCCGGTCATCTTCAATCTGTTCTAGTTTACGACTCCGTGCCAAAATAAATTATACATCGAATGACATTAATTGGCGAATCGATTCCTCCTTCTGATCCCGTAACCGGAAGTTCCATTATTGTCTTCTGCTTCGTCTCTCCTCCGCGCAGGCCCACGAGACGAGGAGCCAGGGACTGTTATCTCTGTACCAGGAAGGGAGTGGTTAAACATTGAAATCGATTGCGTCGTCAGTGTACGGACGTGTTCGTGCGCTCGTGCGTCGTGTTATATAACCTTCTCTCGTACACACGTTTACACGTACGTGCGTTTCCACGTATCCGTGGCTGTGCGAAACGTCGATGCTTTTGTCGAAAGGACGTACGGGAGAGATAAACGCGTCAGGACGATAATTCGCACGGAAGAGCCGTGTGCGGGCTTCTCTTGGGTGTATCGCACACTCTGTTGCTCCATGAAACGAAGAGGGAGGGGGGATACATATATCGACGTTTACCGATACGGTAGTGTGGTTGTAAACGTACTTTCCACCCTTACGGCTTAACGAGGGTTGCGGATGTACGTGCGAGCGAGGGTGAATCGCGGACGGGCAATCGAAGATAGGATCGACTCAATCTCATTTCATACATGCATGTTACATATATATCGATATATACAGGATGTTTCAAGTCTCGTCGATCCAGCTGAGATAATTTATACAATGTGTACCTTTCGTACCCAACGTCGTTGACACGTGTTCGCGCTTATAAATCTTGTTCAAGCCGTGGGATTAAAAAAGGGTCTTCAAAGTTGAGATATCATTTCCACATGGATGAACAATAGTGACGACAGACGAATGAGATGAACTAGTTTAACGTACGTCTGAAAGGGCTGAGATTCACGGAAATCGATAAAACGTAAGAGACACACTTTGTTCGATTGAAGTGTCTAAGATTTTGTTCGAGTACCTTCTCCGAGATCGTAAACATTTCATCGAAGTTGCAGTATCGTCTTTTCTTCGTAGTTAGCTCTGGGCTGGTCTCTGTGTACCGTTGAAGATCCAGTAGTAACGCGACGGAGCGTAGGATACAACGTGCATCGAGTATAGCACCAATCCGATCTCGCAATGTCGATGGATTTCCAAAATGCTCGACTACGATACATATATAACGGTATAACGTAGTTCCAGCTCCTGGGGTCAGGTCCAACCCCTTTGTCATCGGGTCACACGTCTGGACGATGCCAGACGTGTGACCCGATGATACAGCTCCCTCGGATACCAATTCTCTGCCAAGTCCACTGATCGCCCCCTTTCCACGAGAGACCTTTGACCGATAACAATCGACGATTAAACGCATTTGGATAACGTTTTAATAGGATCGAGCTAGCGCCCGAGCATTCGTGACCTAGCGAACGAACGAGGGTTCGATGATTCGTTTTGTTATCCACTATACGTAAATATACTTCGTATCGATATAACTTTGGGGGAAAAGGACACGTGGCCTGACATGCTACGTATAAATGGAACCGGATATTTTGCCAATTAAAATCTGTTTGTTTCTTCGTTCGTGAAAACTTCTGCGTATATTTCAATCATGGTCGAGAGAAAACCACAAAGAACTGTATATCGAACATGTCGAGAGAGATGATATGCCTTCCAGCCAGGGTTAGGCACTGGTTTTGTTGATCCAACGTGAGAAAGCGCAAGGCCAGTCGAGCATTCCGTGAACGTTCTTCGCGATGTCTGGCATTCGAGAGTGAAAGCCCAAAAAGGTGGATGAAGAGCCAACTTTCGTTTGCTAGCCAGCACACTCCTCGAGACAGGGATCGAAAGCTTCAACGGTCTCAGACTCTGCGAGAATGCAATTTCGAAATGCGCACTTCGATCTTACGCTGGTACATCTCCAAGTCTCTCATGACTACTTATCACGGCTGGGCATGAAACTGTTAGCGCGTGACTCGTTCATCCAAACTGGCACGTAATTTTTCCAGAGCTTCACCAGATACAGATAAGAATGTATGTTTCACCTCCAAACTCAAATAATATTTAAATCATAATCGCTAATTCAACTTTCAATGAACAGCCTTTAAAATCCTCTGGTTGATACACTTTGGTTTACCAGGTTTCATAAAAAACACGAAGAATCTAGGACTCCATCGTTTCACCCTGAAGCACAAGTGACCCTCATTATCCCTGAAATTGTGTCGGTATTGAATGAACGAGGGTGCGGAAAAGCTTCGTGCGAACGTAAAGAAAACGGGATGGTTTGAAAAGAATACAAATTAAGGTTGGGAAAAAGAATAGACATGGATGGGGTACACCCAGAGTCTATATACGAAGAAAAGATTGTATGGAATTGTATGAGCGAGTCGTCCAAGGGGAAAGGTGAGGTTTCGATGTGTTCTCTAGCTCTCAGTCCCGCGAAAAGTCTCTTTACTCGGCCGACGTGGGCAATCCCCGAGGGAATCGGCAAAATAAGAGAAGGCGTCGGAGCGGAGGATGAGAGAGGAAAGGGAAAAAAGAGGGGTCGAGAATGGGAAGATACAGAGTGAGATTTCGCGTGTAAAAGAAGACCCGTGGTATCGCGAGGAGTAGCGATAGTAGTAGTAGTAGTAGTTGTAGTCTCGAAGGGTTTCGATTAAGAGGTGGAATGGAACGCGAGGCGTTTCGGTGTGTTCGCTCGAGAGAAGCCCGAGGAAGCGAGAAACCGAATGAAAGAACGAGGAAGATACGGAACTTTTAAAAGTTATTTAAATTAAATAGAGCCCCTCGGTCCAGAGAGCGAGGAAGAGACAAGAAAAATTCGAAGTAGGAGCGAGAGCAGATTTGCAAAAAAAAAACGAAGAGAAAAAGGAAAAGAAGCAGAGCGAGGAAGAGAGGAGAATAGATAAGGGTTGATTGCGAGGAACGGAGCAAGGGTTGAATATACGACGACGACGCAATTGATGGCGACGAAACTCGGGGTTGAAAATATAAATGTCTCGGGGCAGAGGAAATTAAAAGGGTTCTCCTTTTCCCCCGTTTCTGAAACTCTCGCCCTTATTTCCAGAGAATATTCATCTTTATCATTCGCAGTACTCGAGTTCTAATCTACTATCCCGTACGTTTTATGTTCTTGATAAAATTTTATGCAATAATGCACCGGCTTGCGATAGCAAGTTTGCGCCAAAACCACGGAAATCTGAATATGTTTGAAAAGGGTTGAAAAAAAGCATTGGCTATTCGAAGAGGTAGTTACCGTCTCTATGTAGATTACCATTTGACGTCTTCGTGTTATGAAGGAAAATCGCGTTAAGTCTTAAGAAAAACTGCCGTAATCCCTCCTCTAGATAAACTTTTATGCGATGGTTGTAACAAAGGGTGTGCGTCGAACGAATGAAAACAGACACGTGGTGTACATTCGTTCGCTCTGCTGAGAGCGATGGGCCAAGTATCCCCAAGGGGTTGTGATTCGTGCGATGGCCGCGGGGTTGATGCAGCGAAGGACTCAACCCCTCCCTTGTCCCTTCACTCACCCTCTCACCCTCTCTCTCTTTCTCGTTCCATTCTCTATGAGGAAGCTCTCTATCCCTCGTCTGCCTGTGCTGCTTCTGGGTAGTTCGTAAACTCCGGGTCTCCGGTTACAGGAGCGGCGAAGTTTTCGGTCGCCATAATGGACGACGCGACTACCTCGTTCCGTTAGCTACGTGAAACTTGTCGGTCTTTGCTGTTTTATCGTCTCGATACATCGTACGCTCTCATTCTCCCTCTCTCTCTCTCTCTCTCTCTCCCTCTCACTCCCTCTCTCTCCTTTTCGGCTCCGTGGTCTGCCGAGTGTGATGTTAGGTAAGTCTCTAATGAATTATATTCTCCTTTGTTTCAGGTGAGTCTATTCCCGTGATTCGCTCAACGAATTACACTTATATTCGGAAATCGAAGGAAATAATCATCCAAAGTGAGTCCCCTATTGTTCAAATATATAAATTTTCTTCCACCGCGCTTCATGAACATTAAACAATCTTCTAAAATACGTTTAGTTTGTTCCATCGAAACTGATCTTTCCCTGTTTTACTGTAAAAATCTCGTTTCTCATTCGCGCCGTGGTATCCACGATCTTTTTAGACCCCTTAACCGTAGCGACGATACGGGTTTTGATAATAAACGCGGATAAGTGATTTCGTATGCGCGAACACGTGAGCGATTCCTCTCGTAATCTTACCGAGGAGGAGCATTATTGTAGTTCGGTATCTATCGCACAGTCAATGGCGATACCGAGGAGATTCTTTGGCAGTGTGAGAGTCACACAAGCGATAGAGCTACGCCCGAAACGCGTTTAATTTCACCGCTCGTAAAGCACGAAAACCCTCGACGGGACCGGGCGATACTTTGGGGACGCTCTGTACTTTTCTCTATCTCTGTCTCTCTTACTCTCGAGGGACAAGATATCTCGAACATAGCGACTCTCGACTGTGTACATAGAGAATACAGTGACGGTATATACGGAAAGAGCGAGAGAGATAGAGGAAACACATACGCACGAACATCGTGGAGAGCTCGTAGATCCCGAGGGAAAGAAACCTCGCGAAGGGAAAAGGTTCGCAGGGAGGAATAAAAACTCGTCGAGGAAAAGGGAAAAAAGCTGATTCGTTTTCGTGACCTCCGTTGAAATTGCCATTTTCTATTAATATGATAATTTATGATTTATGAAAAAATGTCACAGTACTGATGGCTTACGCGGTTGATCATTCATTTTATTAATTAAATCAATATTATTTCCGTACTTTTGACTTTCAATTCGCATTGTTCGCAAAATTTAAAAATGCTCGTCGACGGTATTAACCGATAGCAGCAGGACATTTATCAATGTGAAAATAATCGAATATTCCTGATAAAAGTAATTCGATGATGGAGAGGCATCGAAGTCATTGATTTTTCATTTTTTTGATAAGGTAATTATCCAGAGTGAATATTATTGACAATAATTGATATGCCGCATCGAATGATTGACCGTTTGGCAAGTCAGGATATTCGTGTTCCGGTATGTGTCTCATTGGTAATGACAATTATGGTTTTTCTGTCGCGTTGAAATGCAATATTCGACTTTTTACCGTACAATTTATCGATAATCTCCTTATGCATTTCCACCTCGAGTACATTGCTCCCCCGATGAAAATTTAAATAATCAAGCGATCATTTCCGTTCGTTCGCGTACGATTGATCGACTCTCAAATTACCTTATCAACGATATTAATAAATCATAAATCTTCGAAAATCGCGATCAGCGAGGGTTCTTCGAAACGTCATTATTACGCAACCATACGTATTCATGATACATTATCTTCGCCATTTTCTTTTTTAAGTATCTATCCCGAGGGGGGATTCGAAGAAAAATAACCGGCAGCTCTGTTTATCGAGAATCAAAGCTGCTCCGGCTTTCCCGACCGTGAAGAAGGAAAGCGAGAGGAAGAATGAAAAAAAGTATGTGGGGCAAGTGCCGATTGCCGGGGAGGGTGCCGCGAGGGCAAAAACGACACAAAGAGTCACGGCGTGTCGTATAATTTATCGTACTTCGTAGTTTGATCTAGTGTGCCGGGCGAGTTTGGGAATAGAGCGAACTTTAAAATATTAAAATAGCCGTGGGGAAGCGAGAGCGGCCGTAAGGAACGCCGGCATGGAAGCCAGAAACCGCGTGTGCAATGGGCACATTTATCAAGCCCTCGAAGCGAGAGAGATACGCGTGTATATCGCTTGGCCCGTTCGATGCACGAGGGTTGTTATCCCCCCGCTCTTTGCGCGACTTTGCCGTCTGCGAATGGCGTGGAAAATGTACCAAGCACACACACGAACACTCGGTCTATCGCGAAACGCGTATGCCCATGAATACGTCGACGGGATTATATAATATATTACTAATATAAAAGCGGATGAGAGATTAGCGCGGTTAACCCTATGCCAAACCGATTTCTATAAATCATAACTCGCGATTCCCTCGCTCTCTTTCTCTCTTACCGTAAATAAAAAGAGATGCCTGATTTTCATTGCATTCTGCGTGAAGAAATCTGAATAAAACACAGCTCGTGCAAACGTCTAGGTATAAAAAGTCATTCGCGTCAAACAAGGGTTGTCCCCGGAATCCTTGTAAAAAATCAATTCCCTCGATGCCTCGACATTTTCTCTCGTACCATTTACAATATCTTTAAAATAATTACCCTGAATCCTCCTAGAATATTCATACAAGCTGTAACAAAAAAAATATTTTTTATGACGCGTAGTTGACGAGTGACAGGTCTGCACGTTCGAAAGAATCGACCGCTGTTACGACAGAAGTGCCCGGTGCACCGAGCAATTCCGGTTGATTGCTGTGTTCTTTGGTGCCGCTGCGAGCTCAACAATGTAACGTAATAATATATATATGAGTATGAAAAAGAAGGAAGAGAAAACCCGTATATACGAATTTGGCTGTCACACCCCGACAGCGGCGAAGGTCTTGTGGGGGTTGTACGCCATGGACAGGGTGTAGCTAAACCCGCCCTGGTTATATACCACGTGTATGTGTGTGCGTGTACGGCAGCTCGAGTTTGCCCGCGTGGCATGTGCAGCCACATATGGCGCGTGGCTTCCCATTGTCGTTCTCTCGGGCCTAACATACAGTAACAACGACCAACTGACTTGGGACGAATGTTTCTCAACGAATTTTTTTCTCTCGCTCGTTTCTTCCTCCTTTTTTACTCTTCGCATCCTTCTCGTTTGTATGTGTATACATATATGTGTACATATTGTGTACAAACTCTTGTGCAGATTCGCATATACGACATGTGCGCAAGGTGTCACCGAGAGCGATTCATCGTTAATAGGATCATTGTACTCGCAACTTGACTCCTCTATTGCGTCCTTTATGCGAGGTAGCTTTTCACTGACGTGGCACGTGCCTGATATTTTCATATCGTTCGTACTTCGTATAAAAGATAGATATATACATCTATATTTATTCATGCAAGGTATACATTGTATGGTTTCGTGTATTCCATAAGATCGCGTGACGGACTTCACCACGATGAGCTCAATTCTCTTTCCACTTTAAACTCTCGATCGGACTCTCGCGTATAATACATCACGCATATCATACTATGGGATATAATATTATACAAAACGCTATGCGCCAACGATATATGTATGCCCGAAAATTTTATAATCGTAGAATTTTCGTTACTGTTATAACGTCGTAGTTGGCGGACACGCGACTAGACTCCCGAATTGGGTTGGAAAATTTGGGCCAACGCTTCGAGAATTCTACCAACGGTGGAGAATAATACTAACCACGATCGATTCGTATAATGCGGAGAAACGGGAGAGAGAAAGAGAGAAAAAAGCACGGAAGAGTCAGTTGGAGGATATAGAGCGATTCTTGAAACGAATTTACGATTCAATGGCGACGAAGGATTACCGGCAAAAGTTTTCAGGTTAAAAATGAAGGGTGTGCGACGAAGGAAAAACGGGTATGAAGCATAGACTCTGCGGGCAGTGTTCTTCTTCCATACTTCTTTAGAATCGTCCTCTTTCCACGTTCCTTCTCCTCCGCATTTTCTTCTTCTTCTTCGTCTTCTTCTTCTTCTTCCTCTGCTTCTTATTCGTCCTCGGGCTCGTTGGTTGAAGGAGACACGCCTTCGCCCACTCGACCATCGCGGTTGGAACTCGACGTTTCACGAGTCGACTTAAAACTTCTTAAAGACCCCGAACGCGGCACACCGTCCATGGAAAATATGCGAAGAGGGCCTCGGTAATTCATGACGGAGATGGCATAGCAATCAGGCCCGGCTGCAGCGTCCGTTCACCTCCGCTTATGCGCTCGAGTCTCTACCCCCACGACTCTCCTTGCCTCCGCACCGGGTGAAAAACTAGGACGCGAGACATTTAAATTATGCATCCTCCTGGCGTGAGTAGGGAGTGGAAGCGATAGATAGAGGGTTGTAGCCGAAGGGTGAAATCGAGGGCGAAAAGAAGGAGAGAGAAGAGTAGGAAGCGAAGAACCAAGAGCGATAGAGGATTGGTGGAATGGAGTGCATGAAGTGACTGAAAGCGCAAAGAGGAAGAAGAAGGAGAAACGGTGGAGGAGATTCGGCGAACGTGGAATCCCAGGCTGCATAAGCAAAATGCTAAGAATCGATATAGTCCCGAAGGCTAGGCCGCGCCTCCGCGAATTCTATCGCCATTGCGTTTTTCTGCATAATCATGTTTAAGACCACGCTTCCGCCTTTAATCTATCACACCGATTCGATTATCCAACCTATTGGCCCATCCCCGTAATTCGTAACAACACCTTTTGTCTATTATGGAATCGTAAAAACATAAACATCCCTTTCCGCAACATCGAGACTTCCTGGGTTGATATACAAGTTAGAGGTTGGTGACCCAGTGCCGTTCGTTCGATATCCCTTCGATTCGCCACTCTCGATGCACAACGTTAACCCTCGATTCACCAACACAGAATATTGGAGTCACCCTTGCACGTTTCTACGAACGGACAGGTTGCATCGCATCGACCGATTATCGGCAAAACGAACCGATGCAGCATGTGCGGCGACAGACTAGAAGCTGGGAGAGATTGCACGAAAATCCTTGGCAACCTCCAACCCCACTGTCGCTATATTCAGCCGCCAGGGCAGACCCAATTCGCGCTCCTCCCACAGTCCTACTGGCTGCTTCTCGAGATCGTTATATATATACATATCTATATATATTCTACCAATCTTGAAACGGACGTGACGCACCCTACTTGGCCGTTCCTCGTAGTTTCACCACGCTCTGGATCATCGTACTATATACCTAAGACTCCTTCGCACACACCTCCCACCAACAACACCCGTCAACCCTCGTTCCGTTTCGCCTAGAATCCTTGGCGCAATCTCTCGGATATGTTGTCGCGATCCCGTTCCAACTTCCATATAATACCGTTCGATTACACGAATATACGCGCAGCTGGACCTGTGACTCACTTTCCATTCGCTTATGATTTTTGGGGCTACGGAGGCAAGCGGAACAAAGCTAGGCAAATGGAGATCTTCTAGAAGTGTTCCTTGCTCACCAAACGAGATTGACCCCGACCCTTCAAAACTCGCATCAATGTCGTCAACATGATTCACGAAAGGACACTTTCCATTTCCAGAACGTCAATGTACGTCATCAACTACCTCTATAGCTGTTCGTCGGTGTAAACTCGATAGGTCTTTTTGTATAGGTACGTGATAATTAACATGACAGAACACACCGAAGGAAACCTCGTACGACGCTATGAACTTCCGAGGAGGTAACAGTAATAGCTGCGGGTTCTCCTCTGGGCATGGTATCGACCTAGCAACTGGAAGCGCCTTCACCTCCTTGCCCTTTCCCTTTCCTCCTTCCTGCACACCCAAACCACTAACTAGTACTAAGTGAATGACGGAGATTGGTTTACGGTCTACGACAACGTCTGGATACACGTACACATGTAAATAACTATACGTATACATATTCCGTCCATTCGACTAAATCACTTAAGAGCTTGTTCGCGAACTCCATGGGGCAGCGTGCAGCTTTCATAGCGACAGCGACGACCTCTCGGGGGTCGTACGTCCTCTTGTACCACCGACCCTCAACTCCCTCGGGCATAAGTAAAGTCCACGGATCCGTTCCTGTACGGCCAAGTTCTCGGCCAAACACCAACGTTAAGTTAGTGTTTGGCTAACCGAAGCTCCTTGCTCAATATTTTCCGGCAAACGGGGAACCTCGCGTAATGTATTTGTCGCTGGACCTTCTCTAACAACTGCTTTATCAATAACGCGTAAATTTTCGAGCCACGTAAATCACTAAGACTATTACGATTTTATGATTAACGTCAACAAATTAAATGAGCATGGATGAGAACTCTCGAATCAAACGTTTCTTGTCCATTAGGTCAAACCTGGCGGGTCTAAATGTTCTAAGAGGAAGTTACGAAATGTGTTTACAAATTAAATCTGATCGACTAACTTTTGAAAGTCTCTGCACAGCAAATTGACGGGCCAAGGACCCGTGTTATCGTGGCTAACAGATTGTCTCGCTGACCGAGTCGCTTTTCCCGAAAGTTGGAGAACGTTTACCGCAGTTACATTGATACCACAAAGACACCTATACTCACCGACAAAAAAGACGGTTGGACAGACAGGAGGCAAAGAAAACGCACTAATATACGCACTAACGCGGCTTTTGGTTCGATTTAAATGGGCAAACTTCATCCTATTTCTCTACACCCTCCTCGAGATTTTGAAATCTCGCCAACTACTCGTTGAGACGAAGAGAGCTAGAGCGAGTGAGAGAAAGGGAGAAAGAGAGGGACGTGGGAGATTTAAGTGGTACGGAGGACACTCACGACCGCGCCACAAGCTGACAGAAGTGATTAATATTAAATACTCACAGCTGTGCACGAATGCGTATGAAAGGGAAACGAGGTGGCACTCGGAGTTTGCCAGAGGTGCGCAATGTCCATTCGTTCGCATATGCCAGGAGTCGGCAGTGAGAATGCCACGGAATCGACGGTTAAATGGACTCCGGTATAATTTATCGAGCGATTGAAATCGCTCTTGGCTATTCGGTGTGCAATCTCTCCTTCTCCCTCTCTCTCTCTCTCTCTCTATTCCGCGCACAAACAGCAGAGTTGGTAACACGAGCTGCAAAATTCTCGTAGTCACCTCGTTGTCGAATCCGCAATAGCCGTGTGTGCTGCCAGCAGGTTTGTGTATCCATGCGACGAGTCACCGCAGCTTCCGCGCGCACGGCGGAGGCAAGCCCCGTGGCGCATTTCGCGAATGCGATAATATATCCTCGCGAGTACGTACCTGTAATACCCCAAGCTCCCTTCCCTCAACCAACTATTTTCCAACAATGAATAGAACTCGGTAGCGAGGAAATTTTGTTTAGTGCGATATGGAAATTCGTTTGACCGTTCGCGAATCGAATGAAAGATTCCGTGACGAAATGTGCTTTACGCCGGAGTTGATACCAACGGAAATGGTCGAAGGAAAAAACCGGATCGTTGATAATACGAATTACAGAGTCTACGTGAATTATTGTTATTACACGTTGTCGCGCACTAGTGGTGAATATATATATATATATATATATATATATATATATATATATTTTTTTTTCTCAAATTATATCGAAACGGATGATGGAATTTCAAATTTGATTATCGACAGGCTTTCCGGAAGACTGAATATTCTCGTGCGGGTATTCGAGCTCGCTGCTCGCCAAAATAATTTCCTCGGCAATGCTGCAGTTTTGAACGAGAGACTATGCGGCGAAGGGGAAGCCAGGGGGCGGACCTGAGACCTTTATGCCCAAAATCCATATCGCCGAACCGAGCTTGCTCTATCTCTCCGTGCTGTATAGTTTCGGTGGTCGTGGTACTTGGGAATATTACGGACGGGTTTTATCGTCCGGTAATTGCGATTACTCATGTTGCCTCGTTGATGGCAAATTTCCGTTCTTTCCACTCCCTGGACTCGTACGCTATACGTACTAACCCTAAAGTGGGTTCATTAAAAACGGAACATTTGCACGATATAAAGAAACAAAGAACTGTTTAGCTAGAAAAGTAATAACAATTATCTTGAACATATTGCAGAAGGGGAAATATCGATTGAAAATAAGCGTCAAAGCTCGAAGTAAATATTGCCAGACGTCGGTAAGAGACATGAATGAACATTTCAAAAATATAATCGACATGTCGATAATGCAACGTGATAAAACATAGATTCCTGTCGCAGACGTGGTCGTCAACGAGTTATAACGATGTACCCACACGAACGAGTACGAGGCTGAATCTAATGGAGACATTTGGTAGTACGAGACCTGATTTACAATTCGGTACGTAGAGTCTCCGGCAATAAGTTTGCCGCAGGTATTACCTGTCAGGTATGTCAGCAGGGTGATTGCCTCGCCAGCTACTTTGTCGACCTATCGATCCCGTTTGTTCTCCCACTATCGTTCCGTCTCCGTCTATCGAGCCCGGCGTATCCTCGGACGCTCCCGTAACCTCGTGCATTCCATCAGCATGCAATATGCTTCGTAGCGGGCGGAGAAAAAGAGAGAGAGAGAGAGAGAGAGAGAGAGAGAAAGAGAGAGAGAGTGGCGGACGTCTGCGAATGCAAGCAAAGTTATGCCTGTTATATCGATAACTCAGAGTCCGAATCTTACATACCGCGGCACAGTCATTCGCGTGGGCGATGCGCGAACGAAGATGATATAGTAAAACTACGGATAGCTCGGTGAACCTCCGCGAACGATCGGTTCGTCCACGCGAATTCAGCTTCATACGATAGGACCTGCGCATGCGCGGTTAATAAATGATATACAATCGTACGTACGAATGAATAGCGAGTGAATTTCTCATTGTCAGAAAGTACAATCTGCCTTCGTAGTAACAACCGGTAAGAAAGGTTGGCCGATATATCATCACCAGCAGCGGAGACATCGCGCTCAAATAGATCAAGCCGCATGATTGTAAGTAGATAACACGCTTGTTAAATTTCGTTTAAACTTAAAATACAGCGATAAATCACGAAAGTTCAAACATGATTTTTTACCGATGCTCTCATGTTCGTTTAAACCAAAATGCAAACTGAGATATCGACTGTATCTATATAACAACCACTATATTACCGTGGTACATTCCAGCGTATATCGCGCGATTTGATCAAAGGCGATACACGGGGGTCGCGGGGAGCGACGATTGTTAATTATCGGGATTTCGTACGAGCGTGGTTTTGGTGGATGTCGAGAGGACAGGCTTAGAGAAGAGTCGACACGCAATCTATGCGGGACGTATTGTACACCAGGGAATGTGCATTCTGGCGCTTATCGAGAGAGAGCGAGAGAGAGAGAATGTATATAGTCGCGGGAACGCGCGATCGCGGCTTCGACGGGAAACGATAGCGGGTAGCATTGCGGTGACTGTTTCGACGGCGAAACTCTCTACAGCAGGACGATCGTGCTCTCTGCTGTGGCTACGGCAGCATCCGACCTCTGGACTTTCGGATGTTTGAACTAACCCGCCTGATCTGGGCACATACGCACTATACGCTCTTCGGAACCCTTACTAGGGGGGTTGACTCGGGTCCATCGCGGAACCGCGCGTATACCCAGCAGCAATCGAGTGCCAAAGCATCGAGTACGTGTAGCCACTGCTGCGAAACTCGGCAGGAGCAAGATGGGGTTGAGAGGGTTGCGGTGTGTAATGTGTCACGCGCACAAGCGAGCTAAAGTGTATAGCCAACGTCGAAACTGCACTTGACAGGACACACGTGGTGACTTTCCCACATATGCTCTTGCTGTATTTGTACAATATATGTATATATATCTATATGTACAGCTTGTACAAAATCGCACATCAATGGGGACGCGTGCAACTCGGTACTTAGTAGCAGCATGCTGAGGTGGGTGTGGTATAGCCCGTGACCGAAAGCTCCGCTCTACACGCCATGTCGTGGGCTATAGACGTACTACCCTAATACTTCCCTCTATCGTAACACCCTAATCAGACCTCGTTACGTACGGGACCTCGATAAACGATAGCAACGACGGATACAACGCGAGACAGTCAACGATAATACGGTCGATGGCTACTGCGATATTATATAATCCGTAATTGTCGACTAGTCTCTCGTATTTGTCTCGCAAACGTACGAGAATAAAGAGGACACTCTTGTGATCCAAATGGCAATGAGGTTTTCTATTAAACATTTAAGACAAGTTGACGACGAATCTATAGATTATCGTGCTTTTCTCTTATTGATGGAAAATATTCATCAGCGAATGCACATTCGGGAATAGCTATTTTGTGAGCAATTTCAATCGTGCGCATAAACTGGATTACTGGCTACGTCGAGGCTTTTATGGAAGATTAGAAAATGGCAAAATACTAGAAATAGTCCGGGTTCGATAACTCGAGGAATTAAAAATATAAGAATGAACTTTAAGAGGTCAATGTATAAAAAGCGTGTTGGAAAATGTTTGGAGAGCTAAAACATTCATTACCTATTCGAGAGCACGACGTGTTTTTCCTTTTTAAAATTTTGGGGTAATTAGAAAATACCAATTACTGTTCCAAGCTGTGATTCTATAAAGTATTTCGTTTCAGTAGAAAACATTTTTTTGAGATAAAAATAAACTAGACATCGAATATTTTACTGATGAAACTATGTGGGAATCCAAGGAAGAATATCAATTCAGCGATCTAGGAAACTACCCTGATCGGAGTAGATGATATTTCTCACGCGCCGCGGAGCATCAGGAAACGAGAAGCATACACGCATCCGAGGGAGAAAAAGGAAAAATTTCCTGACAGAGAGAAAGAGGGCAAGAGGAGATCACGATATTACTAGAGTGAGAGAAAAGTCTGTCGACGAGGTTTTTGACTCCATGCCAAGAGTCAAGCTAGTCTCGCCCTCCTGGCTCTGTCTTTATCCCCGCTGGCAGAGGAGTCACGCACCCGCGGATTAGCAGCTCTCTTGCGTGTAGCAGTAGCGGAGAAGACTAGTCGAGCCAATGCTATGTGGACTACAGCCGGTTGGGAAGAGAGCGTGTGTGAGAGAGAGAGAGAGAGAGAGAGAGAGAGAGAGAGAGAGAGAGAAAGAGACCCGTGGAGCCATGTCGGGATTTATGATTGAAGTTCCGCTCGGTAGCGGGAAAATGGAAAGTCGAGAAGAAAACTATGGGAGATACGAGATTGCGGGCGGAAACGAGAGAAAGGACAGGTTGAACAAAAAAACGGACGAGAAGAGAATTCGGATTGGCGCACGGAGCACGCGGTTTCCTCGTAACCACTTCTTCTACCCTATGTGTATAGCCACGCAACCGTGACTGCGACACTGTAGATGCACTGTCGGAGGGTTGCTCGTAAAATTTGGCAAGTCCCATGGTTTTGGGCAAATGTCACTCGTCTATCCCCGATTCCCAGCTGCTCGTTTTTCTTTTTCATGGCGAAAACCAATTTAGACTCTCTTGTGGTCCACATTTATTAAAGACGGAGACGGTGAATTGGCGACGTTGGAAAAAAACGTCAACAATGAATTCACATAAATTGAAACATTAACTTTAACAATAAATGATGAATAATAAAACAACGAAAGACATCATTTTCAATTTTTATTAACTTGGATCGAGGTGGAAAACGCATGAGGGTAGAATCTTTATTTTTCCCCAGATATGTTTGTCAGCTTTCTATTTTGTGAAATCATTTTCAAGTCGTACTGTCTTTTTTCCCTTTATTCTTATCCATACAGATTGTCGTAGACTCCGAAATAGATTTCCACGCTGAATATGCGAGGTCTTCTTGTCCCGTGGCTTCCGCTTCGAGAAAGGGAACGCGTAAGGTGAGACGCGCGGAGTCCACGGAGTTCCGCACTGTCTGACATCAAGTGGTCCTAGACGACATCTTTATAGGCTTCATGGGCGCTTCTTCATCCGCAGCCTCTTCTCCCACGTCTTCTTTTTTCTTCCTTCTACTTCTTTTTCTTCTTCGTCGCCATAAACGCCGCAATGCTTCCATCTTTCTCGCTGGTTCTCTCACCCCCCTCCGCTGTGAGATCTAAGGTCGTCGTTTTATCCTCACGACGTCTCTCCCGCCTCGTATCAGCCGCAAGCACTTTTTAAATCGACCTGTGGATACTCCGGAGCAACCCTTCTCACATGAACGCGTCGAGCCTCGACTCTAGATGCTTTTTTTCGTGAAAGCTTAAAGGATGGCTAATACTAGATTTTCACTCTCTGGTCCATGCGTTTACCGTTGTAAGATTCTGCAACAAAAAAGAACCGATTGACTTGTTATAAAGAGAAAAGGAATAAAAATATCGATAGTAGATCAATTCCAATACGATCGAACGTTATCGGCTGCGTTAAAGAAACCCTCGTTGAACCCATAGGAACGATGACTCGGGTTCTTGTGATACGGATGTAGCTTGTACGCGCGAATATTCACCCCGATTATCGGAAATTAATATCCGACCGGAAAATCGATTAGCAAATTGGAATAGCGTGACCGGGTTAACGACCCTCTGTGGCGAGCCACTGAAATAGACCAGAGGGAATCCATGCAAAGTTCCACCGAAGACCTATTCACGAACTACACCACGGTCCTCATTCACATTCGGTGATCATTTATCCAGCCAAAAGTTCGAATAATTTCGTTGTGGGAAATTCCTGCGGTTTGCGGATTTCGAGCTATTGAGGAATGTTTCGCCAGCTTCGTACCAATTATTATTTCTGGCCCGTCTCCCGGTTGCATAGAGCAATCACATTATCCAAATGCCGATGCTCGCCCAATCTCCAATCCGACGTTGCAAACGTAATATCGCTTTTCAAAAAATTAGCAAAATATTGAAAACAGAAATACTTAGGACATTTTGCAAGATTCCCAAAATCCTTTAAGATTCCTAAATAATCAAACTGGAATTGACGAATGCATCGGATTAATTCACACTTTCTACCCAAACTTAAACAAAAAAATCGTCGATGTTGCGATCTTGAGTTGTTTGCAAAAATCAGGATTGGTGGTGATCTCATGGTCCCACAATTCCCTCGGGTTGTTCTCGCGAGCAATAGAATGTTTGCTCGTCGTTGAACACGTATACGTATCTATATATGCATATAAACGTCGAACCTGGTGCATCGACATGTCGAATACTTTGAAATTGAGTAAAATCTACGAGGCACGTGCGGCCTGTAGTTGAGAATATATCCACGTGCCTTTATGTGTGCGCGTATATATCTGAATATGGTATTGGGTGCTGCACGACGCGGAGGATGCGCGAAACCGATCCTCTCGTGAATGCGAAACCCTATCGGCCATTGCCTATATACACGTATGTAAATTTGTGTTAATTTAATTCCGAGACCGATGCGTTTTCGCGTGTAGATCGAAAGGAGGGTGGATGCAAACACGTCCGGGCATAACTGTATTGACCATACAGCTAGAATGTATACGAGCTATATCATGATATCGTATATTATATATATATATATATATAAACATATAAGCGTAAAAGTTACGTAGCGGCATATCGGTGCGATGTGCGGTAGCCGATTGGTCCTCCAGCTACCGGTTTTCTTACCGTGTGTTACACGGTATCCGCTTCGGCTCGACCGCGCTACTCGGTTACGATTTTTCGCGAATATTGTATCGCTACTGCGTAGTCGCTCGATTGAGTTTAACGAGCGTTGTAAACTCGATAAGTAGAATGAAGAGGCTCATGCTCGCGATTTCCCCGCGCGCTGGATTCGTTCATATTCCTGTGTATTATAGTTGGAAGGAAAAGGCGCGATAAACATCGCGCATCGGTGGGTGAACCCTCGAGCCTTTCTCGTGGAGCATCGGCCAACCGTATAATAAAAGGGGAGAAGGAAACGCGCAGAAGCGTTACGCCGTTCGCCCACACGAGTTTCAGGCAAATGTATTCCTGATATCGGAGAACGAAGAAACCTCTCTACCTATATGGTAAATGATAGTTGCTTTGCCCACACGAGAGAAAACCGGTATATAAGTGGGAAATTTAAGCGACCGACCAGGTGGCCGAACGTTAGCACCGTTCGCTTTTTCGTCCGGCCCACGAGACGCTCCCACGTCGTGCGATCGAGCGTTTTACCAATAAAATTGGAAACTAATGCGAAAATGAAATATCTCGCAACGACCTAAAAGTCGTTCGAACTTTTTTTAAATATTCCATACACTTACGTGGTAGTTTTAATTAGATTGGATAGCTATACTTTTATCTCGTGACAATTTCCTTTTTAATTTATAGTTTTTAATTAAAATCAAATAAATTAACGCTTGTTGGTACGCATGCGTATTTTATAGCCATGTGTTGTACGATAAAGACATATATATGTGTGTGTGTGTATATATATATATATATATATATACACACGAAAGGCGTTTGCAAGGGGTGGACAGGGGTGAGAAGAAAAGAGTAAGAGTGGAAGCTCACAAGGTGGATACAGTTCAGCACTTTTCCACGAAGTACAAATAACAGGAAGGAATCCGAGAGGCGTCGTAAAGCATGGATCGTGAGCGAGGGTGAGTTGAAAAGAGAAGGTTGGCTTACTCGCCGAGTCTTCGGTCCCCTGCAGGGTAGCATATACGAGACTTTTGCCGTATGTGTGTATGTTTGTCTATGTGTTTGCACGTATGTGAATGTTCAAGGGGTAGAGGGGAGGTTTCTGCTGGCAGTGGCTGAAAGAGTAAAGCACACGTACCGGATATCGATCGGCCATGAGACAGCAACAGTAAGAACGAAAGAACGAAACGGAACGAACGATAAAGAGGGACAAAGTGATATAGGAAGAAAGTAGCGATAAGAAAGAAAGAATGGGAAAGGGAGAGGGAGAGAGAGAGAGAGAGA